>PJEM01019453.1:0-15909 GCA_004023845.1 Helogale parvula
AAATCAAAACCAGAATCTCTCTCCTGCTGCTGTGAACTAAGGAGGTCTCTAACCTGACAACCCTTGCACTTGAGTCTGAGGAAAGGCGGCCCCTGGAAATACTTGTCCACAATGCGTCTTTACAAAGGCCTTTGTCTATAGGTGCTGTCGGAAGAGGTCCGTTTCTGTCACTTGGGTTTTGTAGGTGAGTCTGTCAGATGAGCCCAGATGGCCCCCGCCTTGTGGCTTACATGACGTGACGTCAGCATCTCGGTTTGCCCCAGACGTGGGGTTGGGGGGAGGGACGCGGGGTCCTCACCATCTGGGGCCATCAGCCAGGTGTGGCGTGTTGACGCAGAGCCACTGGACACTAAGTGACCCAGAGGAAGATCTGGGAACACCAGAGTCAGTTGGGCAGAGTGACTGATGCCTGTTCAAATCCCTTGAGACGGGGGTTCTTTCTTCTTTTGATTTGTTTTAAGTTTATTTATTTTTGAGAGAGAGAGAGAGCGAGAGAGAGAGAGAGACAGAATCTGAAACCGGCTCCAGGCTCCGAACTGTCAGCACAGAGCCCAGCGCAGGGCTCAAACCCATAAACTGTGAGATCATGACCTGAGCCGAAGTCAGACACTTAACCGTCTGAGCCCCCTAGGCGCCCCTGTGGGTTACTTTTAGTTAGAGCCTTTCCCTTGATCTTCCTACTGGACACCTGTTTACTGACGCTTTGGTCACAGCCTTGAATGTATCTTCAGAGCCCCCCGCCTGCTTTTTGTTCTGGTGTTGGTCTCAGGGTTTTGTGCTGATGCTGTTGTGCCGAGGACATAGGAGATCGGGGTCTCTCCTGTACCCACGTGTGAACACAAGTCAGGCTCGTGTGTCGTGTCGCGTGTGCTCACGTGTGTTAGGGGACAGGGCTTTTTCCGTGGCAGGAGGCAAAGCGAGAGAGGTACGATGCGAACAGAATCGAGCCAGCATCCACATGAACTGCGGCGTGTGTGTGTGTGTGGGGGGGGGGTCTGCGGTCCGCACCGGAAGCCCAGGAGGGTTCCCCTTCATGACCTGATTTGTATGTGCGTTTTGTGCAGCCCTTGATTTCACATCCAAGGGTGACGGCGGGCATGGCTTTGAGTTTGGGTCAGACCCGGGCTTGAGGCCTGTCCCAGGGCAGTCGCTGGATATTTGGACCTTCACTTCCTAGCCCGCAGAAAAGGGATTCATTCTATTTGCTCCAGAAATGAGCAGGGCCCCGGCCCCGGCCTGGCCTGCCCGCCTGGCCTCCATGACTGCTTACCCCGGGGGGGAAGGGGGGCAACGGGGGCTGGTGGGCCTCCACCGGGCCTCGGGCCTGGCTCCCAGGCACAGCTTCCCCGCTCTCGAGTTCCTGCAACCCGGACAAGGGTGGAGTCCCCGCTGGGAGCGGTGACCTCAGTCTGAGCAGGAGGGCAGCTCCGTTGTGTCAGGAGCGAAGTGGTGAGTTGGCCGATGACCGGGTTGCTAGGTGAGAGCAAGTGTCTGCTAAATAGATTGCTGTCGCATATTGACTGTTCCATTAGTGATGTCATGTTGGGGCCAGATGTTTCCTCTGAGCTTCCAGAACGCACGAGGGTGGGAAGTGCAGGATGTCCGAAGCAGGCCTCGGAGCATCGGGGTGTCAACGGCTCATCGGCTCATCCGCTCATCGCTGGGCCCCGGGGCTCCAGCAGGAGTCCCGCGTGGAATCATCCAAATGACACTAATTTCTTCTCAGCTCCCATTATTTCCCTTTTGATGGAAGCTGGGGGGAGGGGGGGAGGGAGGCGCAGGTTCCCAAGGTCTGAGGGTCATTTTCACCATGATTCTTTTTTTTTTTAAGTTTATTTTGAGAGAGAGAGAGACAAAGAATATGCACACCAGATTGGGGGTGGAGGGAAGGGCAGAGAGAGAGGGAGAGAGAGAAAGAGAGAGAGAACCGCAAGCAGGCCCCGCGCTGTCAGCTTGGAGCCATGAACTGTGACGTCATGACCTGAGCAGAAATCAAGAGTCAGACGCTTAATTGACTGCGCCCCCCAGGTGCCCCCTCAATGACGCTTTGTTTGATTTGTTTGATTTTCCCCACAGTAAATCCATCATTTGCCTAAAAGGCAAACTGGGTGCTCAAGCTGGGAACAAAGATGTCTTCCTAAAAGTCTCCACTCCCCCAGCCCACGGTCCCCCAGCCTGGAGACAGCCTCCCCAGTCAGCCTCCTCCTTCCCCTGGGCCTCCCCTCCGGATCCCTGCCAGAGCCCCCCCCCAGCCTCAGCCTGCGGTCCCCTCCCAGCCAGCCAGCCTCCACCCTCCAGCCAACAGTTTTCTGGGTTATGGCCATTTCTCCCCTGTGTGTGTGGGAGGGGGAGGTCTACCAGCCTCTGTCCTTGGGGGAGATTCAGGACCCCTCATGAGGGAACAGGGCCATCATCCAATATCGTTGCCTATTTCTCATTTGGGAAGATGATGTATTTTTTTAAACCTTTTTTTAAATGTTTATTTATTTTGAGAGAGAGAGAGAGACAGAGCATGAGCAGAGGAGGGACAGAGAGAGAGAGGGAGACACAGAATCTGAAGCAGGCTCCAGGCTCTGAGCTGTCAGCAGAGAGCCCGATGCAGGGCTCAAACCCACGAACCACAGATCATGACCTGAGTTGAACTTGGATGCTCATCCGACTGAGCCACCCGGGCGCCCCGACAATGTAGTTTTACGTCTTCTGTTTTATCCCAGCCTGAACTATATCGTCTCTCATATGCTTTTAAGTTTACAATAGCATTTCCACACTTCCGTGCCTGGGAGCGTTCAGAGCGGTCCGTCTGACGCCCACTCCCGCCGTGGCTGGTGCCCCGCACAGAAACGGCCTGGGGGACTGCGGCGTCCCCTGTAGAGAGCCACAGGCTTCCCCCCACCCGCCACTTGTCCAAAAAAATGTTTTTTCATTTTCAAGTTTAACCCCCTTGATTTTCCTTCTGTGAAGACGCTGCTTGGCAGCCGCAGCTGGACCCCCAGGCTCTCGTTCCCGGTCCTCGGGCGCAGCCTCAGGGACCGCGGATTCCCCACGCAGCCTCCTGCCAGGGCTGGGCTGCGGAAGCCAGAGCTCGGACGGGACTTCGGAGGTGGCCGGGCAGATGGCCCGGGTGGCCGTGTAGCCCTGGCCAAGGAGTAGGCCTCACTGGCCACCGCTGGCAGCCTTCCTGCGGGGGGACCAGACGTGCCCCACAGAGCCGTGGGGGCGGGGCCGGGGGCCCGGCTGGCCTCGTGCGTCGTGACCATCTGCGCCGGGCCGCTGGAGGCTTGGCCAGGACGGTGGCCCTGTGGATGACAGCGGCAGCTTCCTGGGAGCCCCTGACGCCTGCTGAGTGCCACCGAGGGCTGTGAGCCTGGTCCCTGTGTCTACGTCTGTAGGGACACCATCTTCAGAACCTCAGCCTCGAGAGATATCAGTGACCTCAGAGGTCTTAGTGGGTGGGTTGGATGGTGCCCCTCCCCAATTCATGCCGACCAGAGCCTCGGGCTGGGACTTATTTGGAGACAGGTCTTTGTAGATGTCATTAGTTAAGGATCGCAAGATCGGGGTGCCTGGGTGGCTTAGTCGGGTTAGCGTCCGACTTGGGCTCAGGTCATGATCTCATGGTTCGTGGGTTCGAGCCCCGCATCGGGCTCTGTGCTGACAGCCCAGAAACGAGCCTGCTTTGGATTCTGTGTCTCCTTCTCTCTCTCCCTCCCCTGCTTTGTGCTCTTTCTTTCTCTCAAAAATATATAAATATTACAAAAAAATTTTTTAAATCCCAGAATGAATTCATTTTGAATTTGGGGTGGACCCTGCGTCTAATGACTTGTCGGAGGAGAGGACACAGGCGGAGAAGACCATGTGAAGACGGGGCCGGAGCCCAGGGCGCCACACCGTGCTGGCGGCCGCCAGAAGCTGGAAGAGGCAGGAACAGATTTTCCCCTGGAATCTTCCCTCAGGAGGAAGGTCCGCGGGCCCCACCGTGGTTTCAGACTCTGGCCTCCAGAACTGGGAGAGAACAAATGTCTGCTACCTCAAGCCACCGCCGTTGTGGTGACTTGTCGCAGCAGCGCTGGTGAGAGAAGAGAGGGCCCGCTCCCTGGAGCCCACGTGGTGACAGACGACAGGCCGGGTTTGCTGCCTCCGTGTCGTCCGGAGTGTGTTCTTGGAGAAGGACCGCACCTCGGGCCTCCTGACGGCCCCGGCCCGGCTCGGAGCGTCCCGCTCCCGGGTTCGTCTCTCATCACCTAAGCGTCCTGACAAGTGAGACGCAGCGGATCGGGTCGCTGTGTGTCCATCTGACTGCTGGCTCAGGGTGTGGGGGCTCCCTGCCCAGATGGCAGTGATGGTGGTGATGCGACATGGCGCCTGCAGCCAAGGGAGGTCCACAGCCGCTGACGCCTTTGTGCCTCTGGTGTCTGATTCCGGGCCATTGTCAACGCCTCCCTCTCCTGCACCTTTTCTTTAGGTTTATTTTTGAGAGAGAGAGACACAGTGGGGGAGGGACACAGAGAGAGAGAGGGAGACACAGAATCCGAAGCAGCTCCAGGCTCCGAGCTGTCAGCACAGACCCCAATGTGGGGCTCAAACTCACGAACTGTGAGATATGACCTGAGCCGAAGTCGGACACTTAACCGACTGAGCCACCCAGGCGCTGCTAGATTTCATTGCTTTTGACGTGACTGAGTGTTAAGAAAGATGGACTTCTTCCCTAAGGTTGGCTGAAGCCCCATTTCATCTCGGAGAAAACACATCTTTCTCTCCAGCAGGTGCCGTGAGTGGCCAGTGGAGAATCAGCCAGGGGTTCGCTGGCCCGGGGCTTCTCTGCGCGGGACCCCAAGCCTCCCCCCATATGGTTCCATTCCGTGCCTTGCAAACCTTATTTCTCACAAAGCCTTAAGGGCCTGCTCAAGAATAAGCATCAGCAGGGGCACCTGGGGCGCTCAGTCAGTTGAGCATCCGACTTCGGCTCAGGGCATGAGCTCATGGGTCAGGAGTTCGAGCCCCACATCAGACTCTGTCCTGGCAGCTCAGAGCCTGAAGCCTGCTTCAGATTCTGTGTCTCCCTCTCTCTCACTGCCCCTCCCCCACTCACGCTCGCTCGCTCTCTTTCTCTCTCCCAACAATAAACATTAAAAAAATTTTTTAATGTTTAAAAATAAAAAATAATCATCATAAAAAAACAAATCCCAGCACCTATTCTGGGAGCCGAGGGCTGCTGCCCAGTCCCTCATTGTGGGTGGAACTTCCCAAGGTCAAAGGCATGGCTCCAGGAGGACCTGGAAGCTGTGCCCTCCCCCCAGGTCTTTCCAGCACAGGGTGCCATCTGCTCTGGAAGCTGGTTTCACGTGGAAACAACAGGTCACGATGGCAGTGGGACAGTGTCCGGGGACCGGCATCGAAGATTATGATCCACGGACCCTGGCTGTCGCTGTCCCTGGGTAAGGCTTGGGGTCCGGGAAGCACACGAGGGGGCCTGCAGGGGTGAAAGAACAAGGACCGAATCGGGGCAGAGAAAATAGCTCTCTCCCGGCACCCCTGCTTTCTTGCTGTGCCCCTGTGAGGAAGTTACTTAGCTTCTCTGACCTTTGTTTCCCCATCTGCAAGGCAGAGCTTATTACCCATCCCCACCACCCACCTCAGAGGGCCCTCAGGGGGAAGGGGAGACAATGGTTGTAAAAGTGCCAAATCACCATCAGCCAACATTTTTGCTACAACTTTTAAGAATCCATGCCTGCCTTCTAGGAGTTCATGAGCTATTTCCTGTAAAGACCAGGCCTAAGCAGCATTGAAAAAGACAGCAGAGGCTCAGGGCTAGAGAAGCACCGTGACAATCTGGGGCTGCTTCCTGGAGGAGGAGGAGCTTGCGTGGAATACCTTAAGAATGAGTGGAAACCTCAGGGAAGGCAGGGGGATGGTGAGGGCTAATTTCAGCAAGATGGTTCAGGGCCATAGTATGAAGGAGACTGGATGCCAGGCTAAAGAATTTGGGCCAATTCCATAGGCCCGAGGGAGCCATTGAACGTTTTTGAGGAGTGACAAGATGGGTGTCCTTAGAGATGTGAGTCTGGGGGCTGGTTGGAGGATGCTGGAGATGGGAAGGGGAGGGAGGGTAGCAGAGCAGGGATGAGCTGAGGAAGTGAACTCAGGCTGGGCCCCCGAGAGTGTACAGGCGGGAGGGGGGGCAGGGAGTGGCTTCTGCGCACCCGGGAGGGCCGGCGCCGGAGGCAGGAGCGATTCTCAGTCGCCCAGCAGGGGGCGTCTGTGTGAAAGGGGTTTGAGCCTGGAAAGTAGTTGAGCAAACATTGCAAAATCAGGTTAACTAAAGTACAGCCAACGCGTGAACAAGGCGGGTTTGAACAGCACGGGTCTACGTATGGGGTTTTTTTCGATCAGTAGAGCCCTGTACACGTATTTTCTCTTCCCTGTGATCTTCGCAACATTTTCTTCCCTCTCGCTCACTGCCCTGTGAGAACACAGCGTATGATTAATACGACAGAATGTGTGTTAATCGGCCTGTTTGGGTTACCGGCGAGGCTTCTGGTCAGCACCAGGCTATTAGTGGTTAAGTTTTTGGAGAACCGAACGTTACAGGCGACTTGTGGACTGTGTGGCGGGACGGGGTGTCTGACCCCCTGACCCCTCATGGATCAGAATCCACGTTTCCAGGAGACGCTCGGTGCGGTCCTGCTATGTGACCGTGACATCGCACGGCTTCCGTGTCACGGTTCTGGGTCGTGAACAGCGAGGTCACGGCTCCGGAGTCCTGGGCGGGTTCAAAACCAGATCAGAGCTGTCCGCGTGGGAACGGGGAGAAATCTGCGGGGAAACCGCGTACGGGCCGACTCTCGCTGGTGCAGAAGTGTCCCAGACCGACAGCGGTCTCCGGCCAGCCCGTCTCCCTGCTTTCCCGCCGCGCCCCCCGGGGTCGGAGGGGCGTCTGCTATTTGATCAGCAGGTCCCGGGGCCCAGCCTTGAATGAGACGGGCCAGTCCTCGCTTTGCGGAGTCCATGGTAAAGGGAAGAGAGAAGAGGAGGGAGCAGCACCAAGCATGGGGAGGAATGCAGCGAGCCGGGCAGGCACCAACGCTGCCCCGCAGGAGAAGGTGCCCTGAGGGCCTGGCAGGGGCTGAGTGGGGCTGGGCAAGGGGGCGGGGCGGGGGCTGGTGAGAGAGGCCAGCCCTCAGGGTTGTGTCTGCACCCCTGCTCAGGACTAGGGGGCCCTCCCGAGCTGCACAGGGTTCTGGGAGGGCTGGCGGCCGGGCACAGGGACTTCCTCGGGGCCTGGAAGGAGCTGCTGCTCCCTCCTCCTGGGCCCCTCTTTCACGTCGGCCCAGATGGAGCCAGAGCCGAGGGACTCTGAGGCCGAGTTACTGAGTGGGGTCCGCTTGCAAGACGGACCTTGAGCTTGAAAGGCCAGGATGGGGGGCTGCCCTGTTACTTGCTTTCCTCAGTCCTGACCATTCAGTTCTTTCTTCCGGTCCACTGCCCTTCCTCTCTGCACTACCGTCAGCCTGAGCTGTCTAGACACGGCCTCCGCCTCCGATGCCTGCCACCCACAGCGTCCTAACCTATAAAAAGGTCACTGTGGTTTCAGCAAGGGGCGCAGATAGAACTGTCACCCCGATGACGGAAGGCAGTGGTCCGGAGAGAGAGGCCGTGCTTAGAAATAGCATCGACATGACTTGGGGGGGGGTGCGGTGAGTGAGGAAGGGAGAGAGAGATGTCAACGTGGGTGCCCAGGTTTCTGGAAGGTTCCCTCAAAGCAGGGGCTCTACAGGGGAGCAGGGCTCAGCAGAAAGAGAACTTTACATTTTAGAGATGTTGAACTTGAGGACAGGGGCTGTTGTGCAGGCAGTTGAGGGTCCAAGGCTGCACGGTGACACAGAACTGAGGGCCATCAGCGTGGAGGGGGGAAGGGCGCCCCAGCACGTGGCCTGAAGGCAGAGAGCAGCTGTCTTAGGTTGGGCCAGGGACCGGGCACAGCAACTCAGGGAAGCCAGGGGTGAGCACCGCACAAGGCCATGGGGCTGAGGCCTTGGGGAGGGGGAGCCCTGGGACTTCCCAACTTGGGAGTGCAAGGTCACAGCGCGGCAGGGAGACCCACGAGGAAGTGGACCAGCCACGTAGACAAGTCTAGGGACATGTAGGAGAGAAGAGAGTGGGGTCGTCCACCCAACTAAAGGTCATTACTTTTTATGGCTTCGTTCATTCATTCATTCTCTCATTCATTTATCCCACCAATATTTCCTGGGTGCTCACTGTGAGCCTAGCTCTTCGAGGTGCTGGGGACACTTGGCTGAAAGAGATGAGCCAGTCCCTGCCATCATGGAGCATAAAATCCAGTGGGGGCTGGGGTAGAAAGCACTGCCTTGAACAGTTTTCTCGAGGTGTGATTTATGCCATAAAACTCATTTTAAGCGCACACTTCAGTGGTGTTTAGCAAATGCAATGGTTGTGTAGCCATCACCACAATCCAATTTTAGAGCGTCTCCGTCCCCCCAAGACCCCTCGGTGCCTGTTGGCAGGAACTCCCCATTCCTACCCCCAGCCCTTGACAGCCGCTACCCTACTTTCTGTTTCTATAGATTAGTCTTTTGGGGCATTTCATAGAAATGGAATCCTACGGCATGTGATGTTTTCTGTCTTGCTCCCCCCACTTAGCGTGTGTTTGAGGTGACGGGACGCACCAGCATTTCCTGCATTTCACAGGAACAGTAGTCCAGCGTAGGGGCGGCTAGACCGCGCGGTGTTTACCCAGCAGCAGCTGAGAGCACTTGAGTTCTTTTTAACTTTGTAGCCACTGCGAGTAATACTTTGTAGCCATGCGAGTATGTAGCCACCATGCGTATCTATCGGGGCACCGTCTCTATGTGGACAAATGTTTTCTTTTCCCCTGGGTAGATAAATCGGAGTAGAGTTGCTGGATCACAGATAAATAAACTGTTCTGGAAGCTGCCAAACTATTTTCCAAAGCAGGGGGTGCCATTTTACATCCCCGCCAGCAGTGCGCGTGGTTTTATTTCCTCCACGGCCTCGCCACTACTGTCTTAAAAAATTGTTTTAATGTTTATTATTTATTTTTGAAACAGAGATAGAGTG
The DNA here is from genome assembly GCA_004023845.1 of Helogale parvula. NCBI lineage: Eukaryota > Metazoa > Chordata > Mammalia > Carnivora > Herpestidae > Helogale > Helogale parvula. The sequence continues at coordinate 9,097 of PJEM01019453.1, forward strand.
TGAGTGAGGGAGAGGCAGGGAAAAAGGACGCAGAATTGGAAACAGGCTCCAGGCTCTGAGCGTTACCACGGAGCCTGACGCAGGGCTCAAACCCACGAACCATGAGATCATGATCTGTGCCAAAGTCGGACGCTTAACCAACTGAGCCACCCGGGTGCCCCTTGACTATCTTTTTACACCTAGCCATCTTTGTGGATGTGACATGGTATGTCTATGCGGCTTTGATTTGCATTCCCTAATGGCTAAGAATGCTGACACCTTTCTGTGTGTTTATGGGACGTTTGTATGTCTTCTTGAGAGAAACCATATTACAGAGCTGAAGTTTTCAGTTCTGGGAGGAGACGGTGATGAATCTCTGCCCCTGCTCATTCTGCAGCAGCTTCTGCGTGTGCCACACTCTTCCTCGCCCCAGGGCCTTGGCACTGGGGGTGCCTCCACCTGGATTTCTCTTCCCCTTGCTCTTTGCAGGGCTGGCTCCATCTCGCCACTTGGAGCAGTCTGGCTCTCTCCTGCTCAGAGACGCTTTCCTGATTATCCCTTCCTGATACCATCAGCTTTGCAAGGGTCACCCCAGCAGTCACCAGGCTCTGGCCCTGGCAGCAGCCGGCATGGGACACTGCCAGTGGAATGACTGACCGGAGGAGACGAAGGTGTCTGCTCATTTGTGACTGTCCTCAGCCTCCTGCTGCCCGGGCCTTTGCCATCCATCCCCCAGGCAGAGATGAGGCACAACCTGAGATCGGGGTGACATTCTGTCCTCTATGCCTTCGATGGTCACCTGGTGAAGAAGCATTTTTGCACAGCACTAGAGCAGCAGGCGCTGGGGGGCATCGACAACCCAGGGCAAGACCAGCCGGTGTCCAAGGAATGGCTTAAAGGTTGAGGAAATGTCTCCCAACAAGAGAAGAATTAGAGGTGACACGAAGTCTTTGAAGGCCCGTAGGGAGAGGAGAAGTCCTGTGTAATGGGGGTTTGCAGGGGGCAGAACAGGGAGCCCGGGTGGAAGGGGTGTGGAGGCAGGTGGTGGTTTGGCATCAGGGGGACCTGTCTGTTAGTGCTGTCTAGCTCTGCAATGGCTCATCTTTGAGGCAGTGAGCCCCCCGTCCCCAGGAGAGGACTACTGCCCCGGGGTGTGGTGGAGAGGATGCACCGCGGGCAAGAAGGTTGGAGCAGGGGGCCTGTCGGGTCGTTCGGCCTCTGACCCTCCGGAATCTCCTAAGCTGAAGAGGGCGTGCGGCGCCACGCCAGCGTTCCAAGGCGGCCTAGAATTCTGATCTGGGGCTTCTGGAAAAGGGGCAAGAGCCATCTCAGGGCAGGGGGGAGGAAGGAGAGCATCCTGAGGCCCGGCCGGCAGGGAGAGGACGGGCTACGCTCCAAGGCTTTGAGGGTGACTTTGCTGCTCGCTTGCTGATTTGTGGGGTATCCTCTCCCCTAGAACAGGTCTGCCCAGGAGGGCAGGGACTGGGGTCATTCACTGTGGCATCCCCGGTGCCCAGACAGTGGCCAGCATTTATGTCATGCTCAATAGACCCGAGTTCAAAGCCCGGCTCTGGAATCCGCATCCCTGGGAGAGTCCCCGCCCACTCACTGGCTACTGCTTTCGGTTCCTTGACTTCTGTCTTCCTTGTTTCCTCAGTGTGGGAGGTGACACCAGCCACAGTCATCCCCACCAGCCAGGTGGTTGCTCTTCTGTTATCCTTAGTAGGGCTTTGTCGCTGGGTCCCGCCTCCCCCTTCCCACTGTCCCCTGGGCAAGTGAAAACTTTCAAAAGCTTCCAGGTCCCGCCCACCGACTCCTGGAGAAGGTCACCCTGGCTGGCGGAGCCAGAACGTGGGCGGCTGGCAAGGGAGGGTGATGTCGGGGCTGGCAGAGCCCTGGGCAGGGCGAAGGCTGAGTCATGGCTACAAAAGCTGAGGGATGTTTCATGGGGACAGGACACCTAGTTCCGGCCCGAGGATGCTGTGTCCCATGCCTGCAGGCAGGAAGGCCAAACAGAAAGGCTTTGAGAAAGAAACCAGAGCACAAACGGACAATTTCAACCAGCTGCCACCCAGAAACCCCCTTCGCGTGGGAGGGGCTTTGGGGTGTCAGCTCCCCACCGCACCGGCCCAGCCTGTCACCTGGCCTAGAGTGGCTTTCCCATTTCAAATTCAAGTGAGCCTCCAGGCATCCCCCTCCCCAACCCTCCGTGCCGTGCCCCGAGTGTCTGGCCCCAGGGACCCAGCAAACACTGTGCCCACAACCTGGCTCCCACCTCGACCTGCTGAAATCCTGCCCCTTCCTGAGGCCCAATTAAAACACCATGTCCTTGGGGCACCTGGGCGGCTCAGTCGGTTAAGTGTCCGATTTCGGCTCAGGTCATGATCTTACAGTTTATGGGGTTCAAGCCCCGCGTTGGGCTCTGTGCTGAAAGTTCGGAGCCTGGAGCCTGTTTCGGATTCTGTGTCTCCCTCTCTCTCTGCCCCTCCCCTGTTTATGCTCGGTTTCTCTCTGTCTCATTAATTAACATGAAAAAAAAATAAAGCACCATGTCCTTGGGGCATCCGACTCTTGACTTGGGCTCAGGTCACGATCTCATAGTTTGTGGGTTTGAGCCTCACTTCGGGCTCTGCACTAACAGCATGGCGGGGAGCCTGCTTAAGATTTTCTCCCTCTTTCTCTGCCCCTTCCCCTGCACGCATGCTCTCTCTCAGAATGAATAATAATAATGATGACAGAAAGAATGGGGGCGTTTGGGTGGCACAGTCGGTTAAACATCTGACTTCGGCTCAGGTCATGATCTCACCGTTCATGAATTTGAGTCCCACATCGGGCTCTGTGCTGACATCTTAGAGCCTGGAGCTGCTTCAGATTCTGTGTCTTCCTCTCTCTCTGCTCCTCCCCTGCTCACACTCTGTCTCTCTCTCAAAAATAAATAAACATTAAGAAAAAAAATTAAGGGGCGCCTGGGTGGCTCAGTCAGTTAAGCATCTGACTTCGGCTCAGGTAACCGTCTCGCAGTTTGTAGGTTCCAGCCCCGTGTCCGGCTCTGTGCTGACAGCTCAGAGCCTGGAACCTGCTTCAGATTCGGTTTCTCCCTCTCTCTCTGACCCTCCCCTGCTCATGCTCTGTCTCTCTCTGTCTCAAAAATAAATGTTTAAAAAGTTTTTTAAAAAGAAAAAGCTCATTTAAAAGAAATAACACTGTCTCCTTGAGCTTCACACCATCTTCGGATGCAGCACCTGCCCCCTCCTCTGTCTGCAGGTGACATTTCAGGCCTCAGTGACCATGGCCCTGGCAGTCAGCTGGTGTTGCGTCCTTACTTCTTGCCCACCTCTCCCATCGGGAGCCTCTCCCCTGGCCCCCAGCTTGAATGTGCTGCTGGTGGCCTCACACATTTTCCGATAACTCTGCCCACACTTACCCACATTTATCATAGGTGCTTTTTCTGACCTCACAGCTCCAGGACACACAAGCCTGCGGATCCAAACTGACTGCCCTCTGAAAAATATATATTAGTGCTTCTTGGCATTGACCCAAATGAGCTGACAACGCAGGTCCGCACAAAACCCTGGACGTGGACGCTCTCGGGACCTTTACTCCTAAAGTGCCCAAACTCGAAGCTACCAAGGTGTCCTTCAGGAATGTTATCAGAGATGACAAGAAATGAGCCATTAAGGGGCGCCTGGGTGGGTGGCTCAGTTGGTTGAGCGTCCGGCTTCGGCTCAGGTCATGATCTCGCAGTTTGTGGGTTCAAGCCTCATGTTGGGCTCTGTGCTGACAGCTCAGAACCTGGAGCTGCTTCGGATTCTGTGTCTCCCTCTTCTCTGACCCTCCCCTGCTCGCACTCTGTATGTCTCTCGCTCAAAAATAAATAAACGTTAAAAAAATTAAAAAGAAATGAGCTATCAAGTCACAAAAGGGCGTAGAGGCAGCTCCAGTGCCTATCACCGAGCGAAAGAAGCGAGTCTGGAAAGGCTGCGTAGTGTCCGGTTCCAACCCTGGGACGTTCTGGAAAAGGCAGAACTCGGGAGATGAGCTGGATGGCTGCCAGCGGCCGCGGGGAAGGAGGACGGGCAGGATTCTTGGGGCCGTGAGACTGCTTTGTGCGACTCTGCAAGATGGACACGAGTCCTTATGCACTGTCAAAATCAAACTGTGCGCTTCTGTGCGTAATGATGCTGCGTCAGCAGTGGTCACAGATGCGCCGCGCTAATACGGAGCCAGAGCTGGGGAAATCTAGTGACCAGGCGGGGACGCTGTACTTTCTGGTCACGGTTTTTCTGTGAACCTAAAGCTGCTCCGGAGGTCTATTCACTGAGGCGCTTGGGAGGCTCGGTGTGTTAAGTGTGTCTGACCCTTGATTTCAGCTCAGGGCATGATTTCACGGGTCATGAGATCGTGAGATCGGCCCCACATCTGGCTCTGGGCTGACAGTGCAGAGCCTGCTTGGGATTCTCTCTCCGCCTCTCCCCGGCTCGCTCATGCTCTCTCTCTCTCTGTCTCTCTCAAAAATAAATAAATAAACTTAAAAAAAAAAGCCTATTCATTGAGGTGCCTGGGTGGCTCAGTCGGTTGAGCGTAGGACTCCTGACTTTGGCTCAGGTCACGATCTCACAGTTAAGGAGTTCGAGCCCCTCGTTGGGCTCTGTGCTGACAGGATTCTGTGTCTCCCTCTCTCTCTGCTCTTCCCCCGCTCATGCTCTCTCTCTCTCTCTGGTGGGCAGTTTGAAGGGCATGGTTTGGGAGCCAGACAAGAGCTGCGTGACCTTGGATGAGTCACTGTACCTCTCGAACCTCAGTTTCCCCAAAAGCAAAATAGGGGTTCTCGTGAGTTGTTGCAAGGAAAGCACTATCACGGGAACATATGGGCGGCGGCAGCCTTGATTAGTATGGCGGCTGGGAGAAGCCAGGGCCGGTCGGAGCGCTCGGCACCTGCCCCCCACCCGCCCAGCCTGAGATGTGCCCCCGTAGGCGCTCGGTGAAGGCTGCCGGACCCATGGCTGCGCGAATGCAGGAGCGCTGGCTCTCCCCGGGCCTGGTCGCAGGGAGGGCCCGTCACCGGGTGCCGCTGCGGACACGGCAGGAGTGCCGTGACCTGTAATTAACCGAGGCCCGGCTGGGCGGGCGGACAGGCTCTCCCTGGTGCCCACATGATACTCCCGGCGGCCTCAATGGGCGCACGTGCCGCAATCTGAAACCCCAGCCACAGGCCGGGACCAGTTGCACAGAGAACAGAGTTGTCACAACAGGAAGGGCGTGTCTGCAGCCTGCCGGAGGGCCGGAGGGCCAGCGGAGGGGCCGGGGCCCTGCTCTCCCACACCCCAGGCCACCCTCAAGAGCCGCCAGGCCCCCGGTGCCTAGAACACGGCTACAGGGAGCGTGTCCTTGGCAGGGTGCTGGATTCAGCCCTGGCCAGCTGTCCCTGACCTTGTCTTTAAACTGTATGGAGGATTGTTTGCCCGAAGCCTTTAGCCATCTGCATGCTCCGTCTCAGGCCAGCAGCCCCCTCCTGCCTCCGCACTACCTGCCCCTGCAACATGTCCTCCCCCGGCTGCTTATCCTCTTTTATTTATTTATTTTTAAATTTTTTAACATTTATTTATTTCTGAGAGACAGAGAGACAGAGCATGAGCAGGGGAGGGGCACAAAGAAAGGGAGACGCAGAATCCAAAGCAGGCTCCAGGCTCCGAGCTGTCAGCACAGAGTCAGACACACGCCTTGAACTCACGAGATCATGACTTAAGCCTTGAACTCATGAGATCATGACGTAAGCTGAAGTCGGACGCTTAACCTACTGAGCCACCCAGGCGCCTCAGGCCTGTTTGATCATCTTGGAGGATCTGCTCAAATTCTCCTTTTCTCAGGTGCCTCCAGGGCCCCCTGGTGCTTGCTCGGGGCCCCTGGGGAGCCTTGTCCTCCGCCCACCTCCTCGGGTTCCCCCCACCCCCAGCTGGAGACGTTCAAGTTCAAAAGTAGAGAATGTGTATTTTTCATTCATGCCTTGCTGGGCTCCCGGTATTAGGTGTCTGCTGTGTTGGAGGGGGCATCGATGTGGGAAAAGAATGTTGGAGGAGGGAGCCAGGAGCCCCATGTTTGAGAAGGATCCTGGGCCTTCCCTGGGCGTCTGCTTCCTCACCTAAGAAGGAGCGTAGGACTCGCCTGGTCGTCCTGCGGGGTCTTGTGGCTTTGATGTTCTGTGGTCCCAGATGCTGTCCCCGGCCTCCGCCGCCAGTCTCTCCCACCTGCCCCCCTGCCAGCCCAGGACGGCTAATGTGAAATCGTCGTCCCCGTGCCTCTTAGCCTGCTGACTGCTTACCCTGATCTCAGGTCTGTCATTCCGCATCCCGAGAAAAAAGGAATATTCCGAGCCTCTGCCGCAAGGCGTCCACATTGAAAACCGCCCGAACTTAACCCTGGCAGCCTCTGGCTTGGATCCGTCGTCTGCTGCCCAAACCCAGAGAGGCGAGAAAGTGGCTGGATGGGCAGTTCACCAGGCAGGGGAATGGCTTGAACTTGATCTGGAAGGTCTTGGCCTTCCCCACCTCCCACCCCCACTGGGGCTGTTTGGATCGGAGGGTGGCTTCTGATGGGTTATTCTCAGACTCGGTTGGAGATTCCCACAGAGGGAGAAGGGGGGGAGGCAGGATTGGAGCCTGGGCGGAGCAGAGGGCCGTGGGGGCGGGAATGCGGGCAGCAGGGTGGGGCAGCCTGCGAGAGAGGTGCCTGCATTCCTCCGCAGGTGATAACCGGATGGCAAGGCCACCTCCCCTCCCCCCGCCCCTCCCCCAGGACCAACAACAACACCCACTCTCCGGAGCAGCACCCTTTTGC
>PJEM01019454.1:0-15911 GCA_004023845.1 Helogale parvula
AGAGTGGCTAAAATGAACAAATCAAGAGACTATAGATGCTGGCGAGGGTGTGGAGAGACGGGCACCCTCCTACACTGTTGGTGGGAATGTAAACTGGTGCAGCCGCTCTGGAAAACAGTGTGGAGGTTCCTCAAAAAACTATCCATAGAACTCCCTTATGATCCAGCAATAGCCCTGCTAGGGATTTACCCAAGAGATACAGCAGTGCTGATGCACAGGAGCACATGTACCCCGATGTTCACAGCAGCAATGTCAACAATAGCCAAAACATGGAAAAAGCCTAAATGTCCATCACCTGATGAGTGGATCAAGAAGATGTGGTATATATACACACTGGAGTACTACATGGCAATGAGAAAGAATGACATATGGACATTTGTAGGAAAGTGGATGGACCTTGAGAGTGCCATGCTAAGCGAAGTAAGTCAAGCAGAGAAGGACAGAAACCATATGTTTGCACTCATAGGTCTAACAGGAGACCAGGAGAAACCTAATGGGGGATCAGGGGGAGGGGAAGAGGGAAAGTGAGTTGGGGAGAGAGAGGGATGCAAAACTTGAGAGACTATTGAATGCTGAAAATGAACTGAGGGTTGAAGGGAAAGGGGGAGGGGGGAAAAAGAGGTGGTGGTGATGGTGGAGGGCACTTATGGGGAAGAGCACTGGGTGTTGTATGGAAACCAATTTGACAATAAAATATTTTTTAAAAAAAAAAATAAAATCCAGGCTTTAAAACTGTATGCACAGCCTAATGATCATAATGCCATCTCAGAATTTTTCTAGATCCTAGTCAAGTAAATGCTAAAAGAAAGAAACCACACAGGCAGAGTAAAAGGAACTGCAGGGCATACACCAAGATATCGTCAGGAATGATTGTTTTCCTTTTCTCCCCTAATCTATATTTTCATGTTTTCTTTAGTGGGCACGTGCCATGTTACTTACACTCTCACGGTCAAATTATTGTCCCCATCCTATCTATGAATCAAAAGGAAACAGATCTTCATGAAGGACATGTACTGCCATTGTTCCTGGGTCTCTAAAGTCATGTTGATATTCTAGCACAAAAACAGCAGGATGGAAGCATGTTACAAAAACTCTCCTCTGCCTTCTTTTCTCCAACAGTTTCTTTTGTCCTCATAATTCCCTCAATTTTCCAAACTAAAGAAATTCCACTGGTCCTTTCTGCACCCTCGTCCCCCCTTTGCACTTGGAATCATCCCTCCTCACTCATACCTCACTCCTGCAGAGGGGGTACAATGCCCCAGGCACACTGTGCCCAGTCTCACAGCCCTGAGTTCCTGCTGCCCCTACTCCCTGGCACTCTAAACATCCAGCAAAGGTCCTAGAGACAGCTACGTGTTCTGCTCCAATACTTCTCCGGTTGGAGGCAGGGAATAAAAGCAGGGAAACTTGGAGCCATGGAGAAAAATGGGAGATATTTAGAAACTCCAACACAGGGCCTTTTTAGTAATAATAGTTCGTGTGCAATAAAGATTCAAGCTTCTTTCTTTTGTTGCAAACGGGAGGTCTTAACTTCCTGTTCTAGGACATATACTGAATAACTGAATGAACTCTTCATTTATTGAATAAATAAATGGTCCCTGACTGAATGAACAAACGAATAAATGAATGAACGAATGAATAATATTTCTGGTGACCCTGCAATGACATAGGTGATCTGTGAAACAAAGTCTCCTCTGGCAAAGGAAACAAAAACAAAATCAAACTATTGATATTATACCAAAATAAAAAGCTTTTGCACAACAAAGAAAACCATCAAGAAAACAAAAAGGCAACCTAGTGAATGGGAGAAGACGTTTCCAAATGACACATCTGACAAGGGGTTAATATCCAAAATATATACAGAATTTATACAACTCAACACCAAAAAAAAAAAAAAAAGACCCACTTAAGCAATCCAATTAAAAATGGACAGAAGACATGAATGGACATTTTTTCAAGAAAGATTGCCAACAAATATATGAAGAGACACTCAACATCACTCATCATCAGGGAAATGCAAATTACAACCACGATGAAACATCATCTCACACCTGTCAGATTAGGTAAAATCAAAAACATATGAAGTAATAAGTGTTGGTGAGGATGTGAGAAAAAGGAACCCTCACGCACTGTTGGTGGGAATGCCAGCTGATACAGCCACTGTGGAAAACAGTATGGAGTGTCCTCAAAAAAATAAAAATAAAACTACCATATGATCTAGTAATTCCACTACTGGGTATCTACCCAAGGAAAATGAAACCACTAATTTTAAAAGTATATGCACCAGGAACACCTGGACAGCTCACTCATTTGGAGTGTCTGACTCTTGATTTTGGCTCAGGTTATGATCTCACAGTTTGTGAGTCTGAGCCCAGCATTGGGCTCCATGCTGACAGTGCAGAGCCTACTAGGGATTCTTCCTTTCCTTCTCTCTGCTGCTCCCTCTCCCTCTCCCTCTTGCTCTCCCTCTTGCTCGCTCTCTCTCTCTCAAAAATAAATAATCTTTAAAAAAATATGTGCACCCTTATGTTTATTGCAGCATTATTTACAATAGCCAATATGGAAGCAACCCGAGTGTCCATCAATAGATGAACGAATAAAGAAGAGATGGTAGGGGCATATGGCTGGCTGGCTCATTCGGTGGAGCACACAACCCTTGATCTCAGGGCTGCAAGTGCAAGCCCCATGCTGGGCATGGAGCTAACTTAAAAAAAAATAATAAAATAAAATAGAGGCATCATATATATTCAATGGAATATTAATCAGCCATAAAAAGAATAAAGACTAAGATCTTGCCATTTGCAACAACATGGATGTATCTAGAGGGGATAATGCTAAATGAAATAAGTCAGTCAGAAAAAGACAAATACCATATTATTTCATTCATGTGGAATTTAAGAAACAAAATGAGGAAAACAAAAATAGACTCTTAAATTCAGAGAGCAAACTGGTAGTTGCCAGAGGGGAGGACGAAATAGGTAAAGGGGATTAAGAGTACACTTAACATCATGAGCACTAAGTAATGTGTAGAATTGTTGAATCATTATATTGTACATCTGAAACTAATATAACACTGCATATTAAACACACTTGAATAAAATAAATTGCCCTTCTTCCTATACTGTCTATGGGCCTTTGGCCAAGTGACTTCCCTCCTCAACTATAAAATGCAGAAACCGATATCACAGGTTTGCTGTGAAGCTTATATGATACAGTGCATATAAAAAGTACAGGGCCTGGCACATAATAATATATGTTAGCTATTATTACTAATGCTTCACAGAGTCTGGTTTCAGTTAGAGTTGGTTGTATATATGTCTGTCTTCCTCAGTAGACTGTGAGCAAACTGTTTATATCTCACACATCTGGCACGGGGACTTACAAATATTAGACACATAATAATATTTGTCAAACTGCTTTGAAGGTATGCCAGGAAGAGGAAAGGGAGGGTTCTAGAAACAAATTTAATGTACTTTATGATTTTACCCAGGATCAACCTCTGCAGTGTATTCTTCTATTACCAAAGTACACTGTCTCAGACTACAAGGTTGCTATTAAATGGGTCAGGGGAGGTACTATTTCTGGAACGAGATGCCATGTTCAGAGATAGTGAAGTTGTGCTATGAGGCATCTAAAATCTCCAGTTTGGCCCCTAGCTGAATGGGGAGTGGGGGCTAAAGTTCTGCCAGAGCTGGACCAGCCAAACTAGACACCCTGGCATGGGGCCACATCAGCTCTGAAGATCCGCCTCCTAGAAGGGACCCATCTCGTTTCTCAGTATATTCACTTAGAGGGATATCTTAATAGAGTGAATAAAAGAGCAGTACATACCAGCAGGGACTCTTCTGCAAACTTGTAGGTCCCCTTTTATTTCTTGTTTATTTATTTACTTACTTATTTTGGCAGCACTAAGGTTTATTAAACTGTGCCTTAGTACAGGTACTGGGGTTTGCCCATGGCATTCTTGAGGTATCGAAGCTAGGACGTTCTACCAATTCTTCCTGACCAATGACACCAGGAAATTGACAGCTAAGTGGATGCTGTTCACAAGTTCATCATCTGTTATCTTCATGTGTCCGACGCCACAGCACCTTCTTCACCTGGAATTTGATTGTGGGCTTGACTTCATCTACTTTGACCACCATGTTCTCATTGTAGGCCAGTGAGGAAGGGAATTTGCCAGGCTTAGTCAGGCCTGGACCCAGGATTCATGGGATCTGCTTTATCAGAGATTCTTGGCCAGCTTCTTGACTAATTTTTTATTCTTGTTGAATTTCTTCAATGCTTCAATGTCCATGTGGGGAATACCCATAACCTTGGCCTCATTACAGTGCTGCTGATCCCCCAAAACACGGAGAATGTGGGGCAGGGAGTGGACTTCAGCCTGACATCGCCCAAGAAGCATTTATCTTTCAGAGGGTCACAGTTCTTCAAGCTGACCTGTAGCTAGCTCCACTGTCTCCAAAAACTCCTGGCGCTTGTGCTGGCTGCTTCCTGTGCAGGACTTCCTGCACCGCCTCATCCAGGCCGTCCCAGGAGACTTTGTTGCTCATGGGGCCACACACCACAATAATCAGAAAAGAGTCATAGGTCCCCTTTTAAACAAGCTTTCAAATTCTTGAATAAACATCAACTAAAAAAATAATACTTAGTTTACCAAACGTTTGCTGAGTTCCTATTATGTGCTAAACATTGTACTAGACACTGCCAATCCAAAGGTGAATAAAGAAATTATCATCAGGGCAAGGTGAAGAAATGCAGAAGGCGGGAATGTGGATGAGTACGATGAGCACCAGCTTGGGTATAAGCAGTGAGGTGTTGTAGAGACATCCAAGTCAGGGACTAATCTAAGGCTCAAAGGAAGGAGAAGGCTTAAAGCAGTGATTAACAACCAAGATGAAGCTTGAAAGAAGGACTGCAACAGCTCACGTTTACTGAGCACGTACTCTATACATCAGACCCTGTTCTGAGAATTTTGCATAATTTCCGCATTTAGTCTTCATAATAACTCTATGGGGTAGATATTATTATTCTCTTCATTTTATAGATGAAGAAACCAAGGCACACAGTTAGTAAATGGTGGAGCTGGCAGTGTGGCTCCAGACTGAAGGGGAAGGAGAAGGCCAGAAAGGCCTTCAAGGCAGAAGCAAGTACCACGCAATGGTCTGAGGGGGAAGAAAAGAGAAAGATCTCTTGGGGAACTGAAAGTAGCTGGGGGTGGGGACCGAAGTTCAGAGATGACTGGGCTAACTCTGCAGGTTAGAAAGGAAACCAGAGGGAGGGTATTTCTGGTCTGGACTTGGAAAAACTAGCTGTGTGATTACTGTCACCTAACCCCTCCCAGTCCCACTCTCTTCCTTTTGTAAAAGGGTAAAAATAACAATACCTGGGCTCTATCATAGAGAATGGCCATGAGCACAAATGAGAAAATGTATGTGAACTTAGAGCAAAGCACAGATTCCTTCTCAAACTTGAGATTTCATCAGTATCATTTCTCCCAGGAGCTCAAAGCTCTGCAGACCCAGATCAACCACACCTGTCAGTAGCCAGAGCCTTCAGGAGGAGTAACAGCGTGGGAGTACAGAAAAAAAGCCCACAGACCCTGTGTCCAAGCACCTGTATCCAAATTCACCATTCACTAACAGTGTGATCCCAAGGCAAGCAACTCTCTCATTATACTAACACTACTATCTGGAAAATGGGATGGATAATGATAGCACTCACCTCTTAAGTTGATGTGAGGAGTAAATAGTACTGCTTTGAGCAGCTCCCGGCACAGAGTTAAGACTTAGTAAACTTTAACAGCTTTCATTACTATCATTATTAAGAATCTGTTGGCTACCCATCCCATTGCTCTGCATTTTATGTGATAAAACCATGTGGGGCTACCAGAAATTCAAGATGAAAAAGGTTTACAACCCTGCTCAACCACACTGCTGTGGAGACTCTTCCTGACTCCCATGGGCCGGCAAGCAGCTGGCTCTCCATCGTGGCAGAAAATGCCCAAAAGAGGTAAAAGACAGAGAATGCACACCATCTGTGCAAACTAGGCTGCCCTTACAGTTTTTAGACAAAATCTAAATATAGTCACTCGGATATGCCATGCTTTTTAAAGATAAAATTGTTCATCCCTCCACCCCTTCACTCCTCCTCCCCGACGCCCCCCCCCCACACCATCCACATACACATCCCAAGACGCAATGTCTTTTGAAAGACATACTGTGAGGTCCTGTTGTGACAGCCTCTTGCCACATTAACTTCTCTATCTAACTCCTGGCAGAGAACCCTTTGCTAATTTCACAACAGGAAAGCACGCAGGGAATTTGAGAACAAAACAAATCTCCTACACACAGAGCCCAGCATCTCCAAGCAAACTCGCTGAGGTACAGACCCGAAGCAAGATGACTCTGGACTATAAATGAGGCAGCTGCTTCTTAAAACTGCAGAGGGACGGAAGAAGTCATTTGCCGCTAAAACACTGGAGCTGAATGCAAATTGATAATGAATATTCATGAGCCCCTCCAGCTTACTCAAGAGCCACCCTTGACTAAAACCCCGGGCTTTGCTTCCTAAAAAGTTTCCCAAAGTTCTTTTTCTGCCTCCTCTCTCAAGGAGAGGGTGGGAAAGTTCATTTGGGGCTTTATGCCTCTTGCTCCTTCAAGTACTTGCTTTTGGTCTGGGCTTTTGGGTTGCTTTTTTTTTTTTTTTTTTTTTTTTTTTTTTTTTTTTTTGGTTTGTTCTTAAGGATTCAGATCAAATCAATTTGCTCTTACCCTTTCTATCTTCCATAACTGGCAGGTTTTGTTTTCTTCCTCTTTGCTCTTTATTTTTTTCAGCCTCTGCTTGCTGTGGTCGGTCTCAGTGAGAGAGGTACTCAAGGAACCGAGATATATCAGACCCTCGGGCTCGTGGGAGGGGCTAAACTAGCCGGCCCCGTTTCGGAAGGAACTTCAAACCCTATGTCTCTTTCATTGACGCGAAAGAACAGATTGGCTGAGTCGGCCGTTCATTTCCCTAAAGCACCCGAAGACTTGACCGGGTTGTCATTCTTTTGTATTCTTAAACCTATGTATGTTCAAGTATCTCGCTCTCCCTCTCTTTTTGTTACAGAAATCCATTTTTTTCTCCTGAGAAATGTTATCTTGGCTGCAAGCAAAAAAGCTATTTACTTATTGCAGTTTTGAAGCCGGATAACCAGAAGCTTGTTACCTGATACTCACTAGAAAAACTAGAACTCCAGGACAGTTCCTCCTGCCCGAAAAAGCTGATCACCTCTGGTCCTCTGAAGAGCAATCCCTTTTCCAGGCTCATTAGACGAGAAGAGCAACAGGTCCTGTCCAGGCAGGACGCTGTGGCAGAAATCGCTGTGGCAGGAGAAGCCACATTGTTGGTGGGAAGACAGAGAGGCTGCACCTGGGAACGTGCAGCTGTACTAATAATGCAAGTTGTCCACCTTTTCCAAACTTTAACCTCCTACCTCCAAAGTCTTCTGAGCATGCACTGCCACACCCAGGCTTTACCAGGATGATCAAATGCAGATAAGAGACTGACCAAAACATTTTCAAATTGTGTATTTGATGTTATTTTGAAATCAGGACAAGACCTAATTCTCCCAGAGGAAGGTAAATACTCAAGGTCCACGTATCCTTGGGGAAATTCTCCCTCCACAAGGCTGTCACAAACCCTAGCATTTTAGGTTTGAAAACAGTTCACAGACTTCTAGTCTAACCAAGGTCAGAGAAGAGGAACGGTTATGCCATCTGCTCCTGTTCACACAGAGGGAGAAAGCAGGGAGGGGTCTCTCTATTTTTGCTACCATGCTTCCCAGCAAGTAATAAAGTTGCTCTACAGTGTAGGCTTTCAATAAATATTTGATAGAGGGTTGAATTAACAAATAAATAACAAAGCAGGGATGCAGACAGAATTTTCTGATTCGTACTTCATGCTTTTTCTACATTGCCTCTCTAACATGAGAATTTGTGTCTAAAGGCAATTATACCACGAGACATTTTTTTCCATATAAACCACGAAATTAGTGACCATTATAGATTTTTCTTTTTTTCTATAAAGATTTTATTTAAATTCAAGTTACTTAACATATAGTATAGCACTGGTTTCAGAATTTAGCACTGGTTTTGTTAGAACTTAGTGATTCATTGCTTACATGTAACACCCAGTGCTCATCACAAGTGCCCTCCTTAACACCCATCCCCCAACCCATCTCCCCTCCAGCAACCTCAGTTTGTTCTCTATAGTTAAGAGTCTTATGGTTTGCCTTCCTCTCTGTTTTTGTCTTTTTTTAAAATTTTTCCTTTCTTTCCCCCATATTCATCTGTTTTGCTTAAATTCCACAAATGAGTGAAATCATGGTATTTACCTTTCTCTGGCTTAGCAAAATACACTCTAGTTCCATCTACATCATTGCAAATGGCAAGATTTCACTCCTTTTGATGGCTGAGTCATAGTCCGTTGTGTATATATGCCACATCTTCTTTATTCATTCATCAGTTGATAGACATTTGGGCTCTCCATAATTTGGCTATTGTTGATTGTGCTGCTATAAACACTGGGGTACATGTGCCCCGAATCAATATTTTTGTTTCCTTTAGTTAAATACCTGGTAGTGCAATTGTTGGGTCATATGGTAGTTCTAGTTTTAGCTGTTTGAGGAACTCCATACTGTTTTCCAGAGTGGCTACACCAGTTTGCACTCCCACAAACAGTATAAGAGGGTTCCCCTTTCTCCACATCCTCACCAATGTCTGTTGTTTCCTGAGTTGTTGGTTTTAGTCATTCTGACAGGTGTGAGGTGGTACCTCTTTGTGGTTTTGATTTGTATTTCCCTGATGATGTATGATGTTGAGCACCTTTTCATGTATCAGCCATTTATATGTCTGCTTTGGAGAAATGTCTTTTATTATCTTCTTCCCATTTCTTAACTGAATTATTTATTTTTGGGGTGTTAAGTTTGGTAAGATTTTGGATACTAGCCCCTTATCTGATATGTCATTTGCAAATGTCTTCTCCCATTCTGTAGGTTGTCTTTTAGTTTTGTTGAATGTTGCCTTCACTGTGCAGAAGATTTTATCTTGATGAGGTTCATGAAGTTCATTTTTGCTTTTGTTTTCCTTGCCTCCAGAGTTGTGTTTAGTAAAAATTTGCTACAATCAAAGTCAAAGAGGTTGCTGCCTGTGTTCTATAGGATTTTGGTGGTTTTCTGTCTCACATTTAGGACTTTCCTCCATTTTGAATTTATTTTTGTGTATGGTTAAAATGGTCCAGTTTCATTCTTCTGCATGTCACTGTCTAGTTTTCCCAACAGCATTTGTTAAAGAGACTGTCTTTTTTCCATTGAGTATTCCTTCCTGCTTTGTCAAAGATTAATTGACCATACAGTTGTGAGTCCATATAGCCCCAGGGTTCTCTACCCTGTTTCCTTGATCTATGTGTCTGGTTTTGTGCCAGTAC
Source organism: Helogale parvula (assembly GCA_004023845.1). Classification (NCBI taxonomy): domain Eukaryota; kingdom Metazoa; phylum Chordata; class Mammalia; order Carnivora; family Herpestidae; genus Helogale; species Helogale parvula. The sequence continues at coordinate 9,469 of PJEM01019454.1, forward strand.
CACACTGTCTTGATGATTACAGTTTTGTAATATAGCATGAAGTCCAGAATTCTGATGCCTCCCGCTTTGTTGTTGTTGTTTTCTCCCAACATTACTTTGGCTATTTGGAGTCTTTTCTGGCTCCATACAAATTTTAGACTTGTTTGTTCTAGCTCTGTGAAAACTGCTGGTGTTATTTTCACATAGGGATGGCATTGAATGTGTAGATAGGTTTGGGTACTATAAACATTTTAGCAATATTTGTCCTTCTGATTTATAAGCATGGAATGTTTTTCCATTTCTTTGTGTCTTCTTCAGTTTCTTTCATAAGTGTTCAATAGTTTTTAGAGTACAAATCTTTTATGTCTTTGGTTAGGTTTATTCCTAGGTACTTTATGGCTTTTAGGGCAATTTTAAATAGGATTGATTCCTTGATTTCTTTTTCTGCTGCTTCATTATTGGGGTATAGAAATACCACAGATTTCTGAACCTTGATTTTATATCTTGTGACTTTGCCGAATTCATGTATCAGTTCTGGCAATTTTTGGTGGCATCTCTCAGGTTTTCAACATAGAGTATCATGTTATCTGTGAAGAGTGAAAGTTTGACTTTTTCCTTGCTGATTTGGATGCAGATAAACTACCTGAAACAAAACTGTTTTTCTTTTTACTGTCTAATTGCTGAGGCTAGGACTTCACTATGTTGAACAACAGTGGTAAGAGTAGACATTCTTGCTGTGTTCCTGACCTTAGGGGAAAAGCTCTGTTTTTCCCCACTGAGGATGATATTAGCTATAGGTCTTTTATATACGGCCTTTATGATGTTGAGGTATGTTCCTTCTATCCCTACTTTGCTGTATTTATCAAATGCTTTTTCTGCATCTATTGAGAGGATCATATGGTTCTTATCCATTCTTTTGTTAATGTGATATATCATATTGATTGATTTGTGAATATTGAACTACCCCTGCATCCCAGGACTAAACCTCACTTGATTGTGGTAAATAATTCTTTGAATGTACTCTTGGATTCGACTTGCTAGTATCTTGAGAATTTTTGCATCCATATTCATCAGGGATATTGGCCTGTAATTCTCCATTTTATTGAGGTCTTTGGTTTTGGAATCAAGGTACTGCTGGCCTTATAGAATGAATTTGGAAGTTTTCCTTCTATTTCTATTTTTTGGAATGGTTTCAGAAGGATAGGAATTAATTCTTCTTTAAATGTTTGGTAGAATTCCCCTGGGAAGCCATTCAGGCCTGGACTCGTTTTTTGGGAGATTTTTTTTTTATAATAGTTTATTGTCAAATTGGTTTCCATATAACACCCCGTGCTTCTCCCCACAGGTGCCCCCCACCATGACCATCACCCCCTCCCTCCCTCCCGCTCTCCTTTCAGTCCATGGTTCGTCTTCAGTCTTCAGTAGTCTCCCTTGATCTGTGTCCCTCACTTTCCCCCGCTCTCTTTCCCCCTTCCTCTCCCCATGGTCCCCTGCCAGGTCTCTCCTGTTAGACCTATGAATGCAAACATATGGTTTCTGTCCTTCTCTGCCTGGCTTACTTCGCTTAGCATGACACCCTCAAGGTCCATCCACTTTCCTACAAATGGCCATATGTCATTCTTTCTCATTGCCATATAGTACTCCATTGTATATATATACCACATCTTCTTGATCCACTCATCAGGTGATGGACATTTAGGTTCTTTCCATGATTTGGCTATTACTGATTCAATTTCTTTGCTGGTTATGGGTCTGCTCAAATTTTCTATTTCTTCTTGTTTCAGTTTTGTTTCAGGTAGTTTATATGTTTCTAGGCATTTACCCATTTCTTCCAGATTGCCAAATTTGTTGGCCTATATTACTCATAGTATGAGCATTATAATTGTTTGCATTTCTGTGGTGTTGATTGTGATCTCTCCTCTTTCATTCATCATTCTTTTTATTTGGGTTCTCTCTCTCTCTCTCTCTCTCTCTCTCTCTCTCTCTCTTTCTCTCTCTCTGTCTTTTTATAAGTCTTACCAGGGGGTTATCCATTTTGTTAATCTTTCAAAGAACCACCTCCTAGTTTCTTTGATCTGTTCTACTGTTTTTTTGGTTTCTATACCATTTGTTTTTGCTCTAATCTTTATTATTTCCCTTCTTCTGCTTGTTTTGGGCTTTATTTGCTGTTCTTATTCCAGCTCCTTTGTGTAAGGATTTAAAGTTAGGACATATATTTGAGGCGTTTCTTGCTTCTTGAGAAGGATCTGTACTGCTATATACTTAACTCTTATGACCACCTTTCCTGCATCCCAGAGGTTTTGGGCTGTTTTTGCATCCATGTATTTTTAAATTTCTTCTTTAATTTCCTGGTTAATCCCTTCATTCTTTAATAGGATATTCTTCAACCTCCATGTATTTGTGGTCTTTCCAAATTTTTTCTTGTGGTTGACTTCAAGCTTCATAACATTGTCTGAAAATATGCACGGCATGATCTCAATCCTTTTGTACTTGTTGAGGCCTGATTTATGCCCCAGTATGTGATCTATTCTAGGGAATGTTCATGTGCACTCAGAAAGAAATGTGCATTCTGCTGCTTTGGGGTGAAATGCCCTAAATATATCTGTTAAATCCATCTCGTCTAGTGTGGCATTCAAAACCATTGTGTCCTTGTTGATCTTCTGCTCAGATGATCTGTCTACTGTTATAAATGGAGTATTAAAGTTCCCTGTTATTATGGTATCACTATCAATGGGTTTCTTTACGTTTGTTTTAATTGATTTATATATTTGGTCGTTCCAAGTTGGGGGCATAAATATTTATAATTGTTAGATCTTGTTGGATATACCCCTTTATTATGATACAGTGTCCTTCTTCATCTCTTGTTACAGTCTTTGATTTACTTTGGTTTGTCTGATATAAGTATGGCTATTCCAGCTTTCTTTTGATGTCCATTAGCATGATAAATGGTTCTCCATCCCCTCACTTTCAATCTGGAGGTGTCTTTAGGTCTAAAATGAGTCTCTTAAGAGACTCTTAAATACTGAGAACAAACTGAGGTTGGTGGGGGTGAAAGAGGGGGAAATGGGTGATGGGCATGGAGGAGGGCACTTGTTGGGATGAGCACTGGGTGTTATATGGAAACCAATTTGACAATAAACTATATTTTTAAAAATAAAAATAAAAAATAAAATAAAATTAGTCTCTTGGCGCCTGGGTGGCTCAGTTGGTTGGGCATCTGATTTCAGCTCAGGTTATGATCTCACAGTCTGTGCGTTCAAGCCCCATGTCTGGCTCTGCACTGACAGCTCAGAGCCTGGAGCCTGCTTCAAATTCTGTCTCCTTCTCTCTCTCTCTCTCTGCCCCTCCCCTGCTCACACTCTGTTTCTCCCTCAAAAGTAAAATAAAAACATAAAAAATTTTAAAAATAAATAAAATGAGTCTCTTGTGAGTAACATATTTATGGGCCTTGTTTTTTTTTTTTTAATCCATTATGATACTCTATATCTTTTGATTGGGGCATTTAGTCCATTTACACTCAGGTTATTATTGAAAGATATGAATTTAGTGCCATCGTGTTTCCTGTAAAGTTGTTGTTCCTGTAAATTGTCTCTGTTGCTTTCTAGTCTTTGTTGCCTTTTGTCTCTCCTGATTAAAGGGTACCCTTTGATAATTCTTGCAGAGCTGGTTTCGTGTTCATAAATTCCTTTAGTTTTTGCTTATCTTGGAAACTCTTTATATATCTCCTTCTATTCTGAATGACAGCCTTGCTGGATAAAGTATTCTTGGCTGCATATTTTTTCCCATTTAGCACATTGAATATATCATGCCAATCCCTTCGGACCTGCCAAGTTTCTGTCAACAGACCTGCTGCTACTCTTATATGTCTACTCTTGCAGGTTAAGGATCTTTTGTCCCTAGCTGCTTTCAAAATTCTCTTATCTTTGTATTTTGCAAGTTTCACTATGACATGTCTTGGTGTTGACCTGTTTGTGTTGATCTTAAGGTGAGTTCTCTGTGCCTCTTAGACTTGAGTGCCTGTTTTCTTCCCCCAATTAGGGAGGTTCTCAGCTATACTTTGTTCAAATAAGCCTTCTGCCCCCTTTCCCCCACTCTTTTTCTTCTGGGACTCCTATGATATGGATATTGTTGTGCTTTATAGAATCGCAGAGTTCCCTAAGTCTATACTCATGATCTAATAGTTTTTCCCCTACTCTTTTCAGCTGCATTATTTTCCACAATTTTATCTTCTATATCATCTATTTGTTCCTCTGCTTCTCTCATCCTCATGATTATATCCAGTCAGTTTTGCATCTCAGTTATAGTACTTTTTATTTCTGCCTGACTGCAGCAAGTGTTTCTCTGGTGTCGTCTAGCTTTTTTTTTTTTTTAAAGCCCAGCTAGTATTCTCATGAGTATTGTTCTAAATTCTTGTTCAGACATATTGCTCATATCTCTTTTGAACAAATCTCTGTCTGTGATTTCTTCTTATCTTTCGTCTTTTTCCTCTGTCTTGCTATTTTGTCCAGGTTTCTGTGTTTTGCATGTTATGAAAGCTTGTTATGTTTCTTGCTCCTGAAAGTAATACTATATTAAGAAGGGTCATGTACTGTCCAGGGTCTGGCACTTCAGGAAATGTCTCCAGTGTGTGCCCTGTGCACTCTGCTATTGTGATTTGGATGCTCTTCTCTCCAGGTCAGTCCTCTGCAGAGTTCTTCCTTGCTTGCAGTGGGGAGTGTCTGGACCTTTAACTAGATGTATTTTGATTTGGTAAAATAAGCCTTCCAGGTTCTCTCTCACAAATTATGTAGATTGTTCTCTTAATCTGCAGATTGATTTCCTAGGTGTTCAAAATGATCTGATGTTGATCTGGCTGTCCTTGAGGGACAAGGCAGGCCCACAGTGCCTCAACTTCTCCACCATCTGGTCTCCTCACTCCAGATTGTTTTTGACTCTATACAGAAAATAAATTCTCCATGATACTTTAATAAAGGCAAGGGCTGACTTTCCAGTTCAGGCATCTCTGTTACTTTGCACACTGCCTGGCATATAGTATGTGCTCAATAAACGTCTGATGTTTTAATAAATCTGAGTCTGTACAACAAAAGTCTTCTTTTATCTTACTAATGGCTCCTAGTTACAGGATTCTGCGTTTATATTATGCTAAATGAAAAAATTCAATGGATACCTTCCAGAGGGTTTAGACTTCATCTCTACTAGGGAATATTGGTTTGATATTTGTCTTATTGTAATAAAATTATTTTTAAGAAAATGAGATACTTGTAAAAATCAACAATTTTTATAATGGGTTTATGACTGTTTGGTATCACTGTTCTGAAGAAAGATTTGAAAGACAGCATGTCCCCCCAACATCCTGTGAACTACAGAATGGAAAACAGACCATCAAAGCTAGAAGGAGAAGGGAATGATCAAGATGAAGATCAGAGTGGGTGAGGGGTTAGGTGTGAAAAACAAACAACAAGCACCAAACATGTCAAGGAGAGCTCCACACTGGGCACTGTGGCAACAGTCCTCTATTTCAAACAAAAATAAAATCAAAGCAACTCCGAACATGTTCTACTTGGACGTCACATTGTTGAGTAAAGGTCACTTTGACAAATGACTCATTTCTTGTTAATGTCATCACACAGAGAGCAGCTATCAAGAGTAAAATACTCAACTTCTGGTTCAACCAGAAGAGATTTAAAAATATCATTATTATTAACTAGCTCTTCATAAAAATGTGAAGTTCATCCAAATTGAATATACAGTAATAGAAACATGATTTTAGCCCCAAACTCATATTATGTGAACCTTTTGACTAAATGTCAAATGCTTCTTATGACAACATATTCTGTGCTACAGTTAAAACATACTGTCTGGTGGTCACACCCTCCTTAGCATATGAAAACACTATATAGTTGTGTATTATTCATCCAGGAAAATTTCAAAACAAATGGGGTTTGTGTGTGTCTTTCTAAATGCCTGGCGCATAAAATGATGCTCAACATCACTCATCAGCAGGGAAACACAAATCAAAACCACACTGAGATACCACCTCACACCACTCAGAGTGGCTAAAATGAACAAATCAAGAGACTATAGATGCTGGCGAGGGTGTGGAGAGACGGGCACCCTCCTACACTGTTGGTGGGAATGTAAACTGGTGCAGCCGCTCTGGAAAAAAGTGTGGAGGTTCCTCAAAAAACTATCCATAGAACTCCCTTATGACCCAGCAATAGCATTGCTGGGGATTTACCCAAGAGATACAGAAATGCTGATGCATAGGAGCACATGTACCCCAATGTTCATAGCAGCAATGTCAACAATAGCCAAATCATGGAAAAAGCCTAAATGTCCATCACCTGATGAGTGGATCAAGAAGATGTGGTATACATACACGATGGAGTACTACATGCAATGAGAAAGAATGATATATGGCCATTTGTAGGAAAGTGGATGGACCTTGAGGGTGTCATGCTAAG
>PJEM01019455.1:0-15912 GCA_004023845.1 Helogale parvula
GCCGGAGCCAACTCCACATGCCCTGGACAAAAGGACACGTGGACTACTCCAGGCCAAAAGACAGGAGAGTTCTGGCAGCAAACAAGAGGGTGGGGACAGGAGTAGGGTGGGAACTATGTGAAGAGAATAGTTTGACTGCACCATTTCCCAGGAAGAAATTCAGGTTTCAGGACCCTCAAGGCCCAGGCTGTGGTCACTGTCCCTGAGCTCCCGTCACCCTGGGCTGTCTCACTGTGTGCTCCCAGACTGGCGACATGTCCATGGTGTTGCTGCATGATTGCTTATGATCCCTGTGCTTCTGCATCAACCCTTCTTACTGTGGTGAAAACTCATAGACCATCTGGGGCTTCACTGTTACTGTATTTAGCACAGTATATGGTTGCTAGCTCCACTTTAAAGTTCCCCAGGTCAGGAATTTCAGGGTGCACCTCTCTCACAGGGTACTGAGGGCTCAGTGTCTTCTTGCAAGTAAAAAAAAAAAGAAAGAAAAGAAAAGTCTTTATGAGCCACATGTAGATAATTATAACATCTTAAGAGCCAACAGAATTTTCAAAAATACCATGAGCCTTAATGGAAATGGCATACAAAAAATTTAATATGACGATGAAATGCAGCCAATCCAGAGATGATGTTTTAAAAGACCCCCAAATACTATGAATATGGTGTAATGGCTGTTGAAGAACAAGGACTCCATTGAAGTGTAAAAATAAAATAAATCAAGTGCAGAGATAACAGTAACAGAAGAGAATGCAGAGCTTAAATACATTTACTCAAATAGGAATAGCTACAAAATCTAAAAGAGAGAGAAGAGGGGAGTACACATGTGCTACTTTTATCTTTCATGGCCAGATTCCACTGATTCTAAGAATGAAACTTAAAATTATGCATATCTGAGTATTTTTTAAACCTTTATGTTAGTCATAAAGGGCATTTTAAGTATTATTAAATTTGTGTTTTTGAATCATTTACAGTTTAACCTTGGTAGCTTCATTCACGTTTCATTTTTTGATAAATTCAAGTGTAGCTAAATTGAATATTCTAATAACTATAATTCATTTTCTGCAAAATAACTTCTGTTCCTCTCTCTACCCATTCATGTATGTATCATCCATCTACTAATCTGTCTACTTGTATACAGGTATAAATGAGGGTACTCCACAAGCTTGATACCCAACAAGTGGGGGAAACGGTTACATGTGAGTAATTTGGAACATCTTTAAAACATAATTTTTAAGAATTTTTGAGATCCCATTGTACTACTTATACAAAATCTCAAACTTATGCTAAAAGTTAAAGAAAATAAGGTAAATTCAGGGAAAATAGTTTGCAAAGAGGGTAATTCCTTTAGCATTCCTTTCTCTGAGTACTTCCTTTTTTTAAAGTACTTTTGCTTCATAATAAGTAATAACATCCTTCAAAGTTTCCAAGTTCTAAAGGAGTATGATAGGCTGAAAAAACACTTTTATGTGACTATGCTCTTAAAAATACAAGACAATCGCTTCTCGGCCTTTTGGCTAAAATCAAGCGTAGTAACTGTTTTCGTCAGCTTAATATCTGACACGTCCTCTTTTGGGGGACAGTATATTAGGTGAATTTTTAGAGCTGGGAGCTGAACTAGGAGCTTGCTCCTTCCACTCCGTGCATCACCCTGGTATTGCAGTGCTTCCAGGAGCGGTGCCCCCCCCTTCTCTCCTCCGCGGGTCTCCCAAAAGTAGACGCTGGTCTTTGCTGGTCTTTGCTGGTCTTTGCTGGTCTTTGCTCTCCATCGTGGTCACCTGCTTTCTTGAAGGACCGCTGCGCTTCCGGAAACGGCTTCTTTGCCTCCCGTCGCCTCCCTGCCTAGTCCTCCTTTGGGCCGCAGCTCTCTTTTGCCTCCGTCTCTTACGAGTTTGGGGGCTTTGTCGTTCCCAGTCGCTCTGAAGGAAAAAAAATTTAAAAAAAAAATACAAGACAGGGGCAACCTCGGTGGCTCGGTCAGTTAAGCATCTGACTTGGGTCCAGGTCATGATCTCACAGTTGGTGAGTTAAGGCCTGTGTCAGGCTCTGTGCTGACAGCTCAGAGCCTGGACCCTGCTTGGGATTCCATGTCTCCCTCTCTCTGCCCCTCCCCCACTTTCTCTCTCTCTCAAAATACAATAAACATTAAAAAAATTAAAAAAAATACAAGAAAGAATTTATGTGACAATGGATTAGATAATAATTTAGGTAGGACTTCAACCAAAAATAATCAATGAAAGCACCACAAATACATTCAATAACATTACTAATCAACTTAACCTGGTACACGATCCAGTGAGGGTGAATGCATGTAATTATGTAACGGCCATGATGTGCCTGTCCTGAAGACAGTCTCAAAGGTCAACATTGTTTGTTTGTTTGTTTTTTACATAGACCCTCTAACATTTAATGGTAATTCAGGCCATGGCACAAATTCTTCTAAATGGACAGCCAGAATTATACAGAGTTGGGCAAGTCGATGCTAAACTGCCTTCTACTGAACTTTTAAAGAAAAAAAATCTTCAAGAAACAAGTTGTCCATCAAAATGTAAACCCCATAGGAGCTGGCTCTATTATCTACCTTCTTTTTCTTTTTTAAATTTTTAAAGTTTATTTATTTTTGAGTAACTCTAGTATCAGCAATAATAGTAGACATTTGAGACTTACTGAACAAAAATATATATAAATCTATAAATGAGTAAAGACGAATAAATTCAGATAATCAGAAGTGCATTGAGCTTTTCTCTGGCTTTAATTATCTGATTTTTATTAGCTGGCAAAACAAAGTTTCTCATAATAAAACATATCTCTTCTGACAAAGAATATTTTAGCTTTAAAACTCATTTACATACATGATTTGTTCTCACAAAAGAATGAATAGGACTCTTAATTTATGAAGAGGAAAGGTTAAGAAAGCTTCAGAAGGTTAAGCAATCCTCTTGGTCACAGGCCTTTGTGAGTATGGGAAAAGTCTTTCTGCTAAGTTCACATGAAATTAAACTGGTCTCTCCTTAAACTAGGAGAAGGTGGATTTTGTTTGGAATGCTGCTCTCAACACAGATAAGCTTACCAGAGCCATTTCTCAGCAGGTTAATGTATCAGGAAATTCTGAGTTCATGAGCCAGGTTGGGAGTTTTCATCATGCTTATCTTTCTAATACACCCAAAAAGCAGAATTGGTAGAGGTCACAGACACTGATTAGAATAGCACTAGCCTGACACCAGCTCTCAGGAGGAAGCTTAAATAATAAACGTCACACCCTACTTTTAACAAAGGAGTCTTCCCAAGGATGCAAAGCTCCCAGAATGAAGTGTGAGGGTGAGTATGAGGAAGAAAAAGAGAGAACGAAAAGAATGCTCTAAGGCAGCCTCTCAAGTTTTTATCCCTGTGAACCCCTTTGCCTCTGACAACTGGTAGAAGGCAGAATGAAGATCAGAGGGTTGATGAAGCAAGACAAATGTGAGAGAGGGGAGACATCCCTCACCTTTCCTCCAGGTTTCTCGTTTCAATTCTGCCATTCCTCCGTAGTGAATCTGTAGCTTGAAGGAACAGGGATAAGTGAGGTTAGCTCCCGCAGTGGCCTTGCAGGAGTCAGATTCATGACGGTGAGGCCGGGTAGTCTAAGAGCACAGGCTTGGGAGCCACCTCAGAGTTTCAATCCCAAATCTGTCACGTGGTGTTTACTGGAGGTTGGGTAATTTCTTCATCTTAACATCCTGTCAAGATGAAGATCAAGAGATAAAAGTCTTTTTTTAAGGTTATATTTTATTTGTTTTGAGACAGAGAGGGCAAACAGGGGAGGGGCAGAGAGAGAGCAACAGAATTCCAAGCAGGCTCTGTCAGCACAGAGCCTGACGTGGGGCTCGAAATCACGAACCCTGAGATCATGACCTGACCCAAAGTCAAGAGTCAGACGCTCAACCTACTGAACTGCCCAGGAGCCCCAGTGATAACAGTCTTAATACACTTCTTGGATGATTGTTAACACTCATAAATATGCCTCAAGAGATGACTGTATGCTGAGTGTTTTCACATCAGATGGGGATACACAATTACAAATCTAAGTCAAAATGTCAGCTTTAGCACTGAAAATCAGGCAAATGCACACTGAAGACATCTGAAATAGCCACGTTTTGCTCACAAGAATAACTTGTAATAAAACGATGATCTATTTTTAATTGCTACAATTTCCTCATCTTTTTATAAATATAACCAGTACTGCAAATGTATTTTTTTTCTCCTCCTTAGATTTTCTTATTAACATTTACTTTTATCTCGCTCAACTTATTCTACGAATACAATTTTGGATATGTACACCATATATATTTATGTGCTAATTGACTGTTCATGTTACCGGCAAGGCTTCCAGGCAACGGTAGGCTAGGAGTCGTCAGGGTTTTTTTGGTGGGGGACTCAACGGTTATACCTGAGCTTTCCACTATGAGGGGGTCGAAACCCCAACACTTGTGATGTTTGAAAGTCAAGGGTACTAGGACCTCTTATTCCTCCAATCTCTAATACGTCTAAAGACTCAGGTCCAAAGTCTATCCTTCTCTCTGCAAACTCCTCTGAAATTCTCATCTACCTCATGTCTCCGCGGTCAGCTGTCACCTCCCACCCCTGCAATGAACCTCAAGGGCGGGTCTGCAGCTCTCTGGTGGTCTGGGTCACCCTGCAGATTCCACTTTAGGCGAACAAGCACCACCACAAAGCAAAGCAAAACAAGGCTGACAGAGTGTCAAAGAAAACATCCACGTCCAGACATTAGTAAGGAAAACGTCAGGAAGGAGGACTCTGGAGCTTAGAGAATGCTCTGACCACCTGACCCCTAAGTGTCTTGAATGTCAGACAGAAAGGACATTTTCAGCATGGAGCAAACACGGCTACAAGGAAGTAGGTGAGGAGGAGTGGGATGAACAGGCGGCAGGATCAGAGAGTTGAGCAACAAGAAAGTGTGTGTGTGTGTGTGTGTGTCTTTTTGGCCTTAATTCTCGGGAGAGACCGTTAAGGGAGAGTCGTTTCTTGATCCAGTGCCTGAAGGAACGAACCTCAGGAATAAGTCGGAGTTCAGAGGGGAGGAGACAAATCTAACTAAATTTTAGTGAAGTCACATGACGGGGCATTTTGTTCAGACTGACCCATGAGAACAAGCAGGGAGGGGAGTCATTCACCACGAAACAGAGTGGGGACTTCGAATCTCTGTGTCTAGATTTGTCACGCGTGATCTCGGGGCACATCGCAAGAGTTATCTCTGTCCTACAGAGAAAGGCGGGTCCGAGCACTGAGCGGTTTCCTGGCCTGCACAGGAGGTGGGGGTGTCCTCATCACTGCTATTTTCCGGGAGTACAGAGACCAGGGAAAGCTGACACTGCCAGAACAAAGACAAAGTTTTCTGTTCCCCTCAGGAAGTATTACTTTACCTCGTGACAATGTTTCACCTTCTTGGCTTCCCGTTCTCCTCAGTACTCTCACTAACAGCTCAGCGGCTCTGTGACCAGCGCCCGCTCAGGGGACTTTGAAAGTGACTGCCCTTGACCACACAGCACTCTGAACTGATGTAGGTAAGTCACCAGACGTGCTTGGGGTAAGTGATAGGCATTTCCTCCTTTCCACCTCCTGCTTGAAAACCATGATTATGTCTGGAATAACCCTTAACTCTGGAGGGCTAGGAGAGTATCTCCAGGGGAAAATTAGACCCAAAATACTTCTCTGTGGTCAGAAGTCTCCACCACATGCCACCCAGCGTCCTCTTACTGCTCCCTATGTGCAGTGTCCTTATTTCCTAAAATCTCCTCTATCGCACCTTCCGGAATGGCCCGTTGACACCAACTCACTGTGTGTCCCCAACTCCTTCTCGGTGTGCGCCAAGTCCATCCCCTTGATGACACGGCTTCTTCCGCGGTCTCTCAAGCGGACATGGCGTTCTCTCCTACCTGCTGAGCTTCAACAGTGCGAGAGGGGAAAATCAGAGAACTCGGTCGGTATATTAATCAGGTTGGTGTTACATTTATAAATAAATTAGGATTAACTGATAGCTTTTTGGTGTTCAATCCACAATCCCAAAATACTGAAAGCACTATCATTTTTTCAAGTCTCCTTTTGGTTTTTGCTTTTTTCAGAACAATTTTAGTTTTTCTCACCTACCTCACTCTAGTTAAGCCTATTGAAAGGTATTTTATTTTACTTTGTCATTTTAAGTGAGGTTACTCTTCAGTGTGTTGTCTAGGGAGATACTTTTACATGTGAACATGACTGATTTACATATTAATTTATGTATAGCTTAGCCCACAATTCTTGCTCCTTAAACAGACTGAACTTGGCAAACTGTGTTAGTTAATACTTCCAATAAAATGTAAGTAGGAAAGATAACAGTGAACATTTTTGTAGGTTTTATCATAGGAGGAAGATCTCATTTTTTCTCCCTAAGCTGTGGGATTTTAAGTAAAGATGAACATTTTATCAAGTTACAGAAATACTAACCAGTTTTCATTTTTATTTAATCATTTGAAAATCAAGAAAAGATATTAAATTTTATGACATACTTTTCCAGCATCTATGGAGATTTATCATGTGGGGCTTATCTTTGGACATAATATGGCGAGTTTTACTAGGATGCGTCTTAATTTTGAAAAATATCTACATTCTTATAATAAATCCCACCCTGATCCTGAGGGACTGTCTTTGCTAGAGCAGAGTGACTTTACCTTTTCTCTTAGACCACATGTGTTCTTGGGTTGTATCCATTCTGCAATTCACCTTCTCAGTTGACTTGGTTTTTTCACCAACTATATTAGTTTTCAAATTCAGTATTTCAGATTTTAATGTCTTTTTTTTTCTTGATTCATGTTTCTGCTATCGTCCCCCATATTTCTTTCGCCTCTTCCTAAAATCAACTTTAACTGATTAAAATGGCCTATTGTATTGTCTTTTTTCACTAATCATTGCTATGCAAAAGCGTCTTTTAATATTTTCTCTCTGAGTTCATTTTTTCCTGGGGAAACTGGCTCATTAGCCTAGGATTTGAATCTGTATGGAGAGATCAGTATGCAAGTTCTCACCTCCAAGTTTGGAGGATAGAAATGGCATTGCTTCTCAGGGTAGAGAGCAGGGACACTTCTTTTCCAATTGGGTAATCACCATTTCTGGTGCTGTGTTATTTAGTACCGGGGCATCTGAGAATAATTCTGATGTTACCCCCTTAGTTCTGATTAGCCCAATGCTAGAGGTTTGTTTGTTTTCTACTTTTGGAAGGAAATACTGTGGCGCCAATCCAGGAAAGTCAATGATAGGAAGACCAGGGACGACCTAAAACCTCTCCTCAACCCAATCTCACATACGCGACGCTTTCCCCTATTCTACCATGGACGTTACTTTAATAGACACACCATTATCCAACTATCTTGTATTTCTCACCCTCGGTGCTTCTCATCTTTCTAACAGTTGAACAAACCCATCAGACTCTGTAAGTCTTCAGTACCATCTCCACAACGGGGGTTGTCAAGGAAAAATGTAGGTCCATGCTGGGTTTACTATATTTGGAGGTAATGGAAGTCTCAATGCATTTCTACTAAGAATTTGTTTCTCTAGACATTAGACTAGATCAAAGAAGTTAAAGGCTTAAAAGTGAGTGAGGCAACTTGATAATACTCCTAGTAATTGATTTCAAACACCGATAGTATGCTCAAAGTACAAGACCGATTTTTTTAGTTTCCTATTTCACCGGGTCTGATCGCAGGCCAAGGGCAACACTGACTGATCCCAGAATGGCTAGCCACACTCAGTAAGAGCCATAAGTGAACTCAGCTGGTCCCCGAGGACAGGTCCCAGTGACCATCTATCCTAGGAAATTAAACAAAAGGGCCATCAGATTGTTCATACTGCTACTGGTACAGCTGCTGAAACTCTCTGATGGAAGTACTTTTCTCTCTAAACAGAAGCATCCATCTCCTCAGTGACTCAGAGGGTTTTAGAACACTATCCCCCATTTGCTGTACTTTCAGAGCTCTTCTGCCTCCCCTAGAATGTTGAGAACCTGTAACCCTAGAGACTAATCTGACTAGAAACTGACTGCTGCTTTCCCCACCCTAACACGGAGGGAGCATTAAAACTCATTTAATTCATAATGTATAAATCCCTATCACAGTGCACAGGTCCACTCGTTTAAGGGGAGAAATATCCAGTTCTAGTTCACCACCATAATATGCTCATTTACAATCAGCCAGGAGGACAGTGATTGGGAATCTGTTTCCCAGGGAGCTGGGATTGGAGAGCTGGGTATTACTGACAAATCTCTCCCATAGACAGTCTTTCCGCAGACAAATTTTCTTCCTGGAAAGACTCAGGTTCTGCTCTCATGACTGAAATTTAAAGGTCCTGTACTGGGGTTCTTCTACATACTAGTGGTGGGATGTGAGACGGCGTGTCATTCCTCTAAATCAGAGTAGACCTCCTACGATAAAGCTTCTGTCCAAGAAAATCATCTAATCATTCATGTCCCTCTCACCCTCTTCCAGGAGCAGCAATTTCCAGATGAAAAAGAAAAACACAGAACGGAACCTAATCGATATAAATCTGCAGACAAGTGTTCAGACCTCGCCGGGATGTCAGCGTGCCTGTCCCGGGTCTAGGTCTGCACACTCCCCTTACTCTTCCCTCCAGGGTCACTATTCTTGGTCGCCCACTGTAACCCTTGGGGAGCTTTGAAGAACGCCGATGCCTGTCCCAACAGACCCCACTATCTCTGCCCTCACCTGTTGGGGCCCCTCCAGCCTAAAAGCCTGCGGAGGTGATTCCACTGTGATGGCAAAGCCTCCAGGGGGAGCGTATGTAATCGCAAAGTCCCTAGCCCTGTCTAGGAAGGCGCTGCCCTGGATAACGGTTGGCCCTCCCCCCATTTGAGGATCAGGACAAAAGAACAAAGGTCCTGGGAGACTGGGGTGCAGTGCTGTGCGGCCTTTGGAACCCTGCTTCCCCTGCTTGAAAATGTGTGCGCTTGACTGCTTGACCTAAGTGGATCAGAGACTGGGGTTAGTTCTCCTATTATTCATGCCACTTGGTATTTGTGGTTTCAGCATATGGGCAGATTTTCTGATTGAAACCTCCCTCCCTAGTTAGAGGCACTTTACTCACAGACTATTGTTTAAACCTTTAAAGAAAAATAGCCTTGTCATAAGCTTCAGTTAATATTACACTATGTACGCAAAATAAGACTCTTGCTGATGTATTTTTAGTGATGAATTGTTTTTTGATCTTCTGTATTGTACCTCATTTCTATTTTGATTTTCTGTTTTTGCTACCATGGAAATAATTTTTTTTCTGGAAGTAACAAACAATGTAATCATTAGAAAAATGATGTAATCACCTGTGGTATATAAGACACCAAGTTTCACAGTAAAGTGTGGTCTCTTCCACCATTCATGTTGTCTGTGTTCTTTCTTATAGATATTTTGCCGACACCAACCCCCTACTCAGAGACCCTTAGACTCTGGTGCGTGGGCTGGTCCCCCGCACTCACCCCTACCAAAACTCTCACTTAATTGGTCTTAAACATGACTGGGGCATTGACATTTTACTAAGCAGCCCCTCCCAACACGATTCTAACCTGTGGTGACAGTGCCTAGTGCCTCATTTAGAATTTTTCTGCCAACATGTATCTACTCCCTCTTGGGAGGCCAGATGTGGAGCACATTTTTCCACAGACCAGGACGGTCTACAGAAATTGTAGCACGCGGTGCAAAATGGAAATACAGACTCTGCTGCTCAAGAATGGTTAAGAATTTCAAGTCTGGGACAGCAGAGTATTCGCTCCACTGGGATCTATCTGAGCGTACGCACAGGGGTCTTATCCATGAAGTTAGCCCTGAATGAGATCCAGTAGTAACAGCTCATTTGTTTTTCCTCTTGTGGGTTTTTCCTCTCATATTTTTCTGTCTCCCTGCTACGTGCCTTTAGTCTACCCACCTGGTCTTCAGAGGCACCATCCTCTTGCCACATCCGACTCCAGCTTTGGTGGGTAAAGGTCGTCTATTAAGAGCACCCTGAGATATGGGAGAACCTTCTGTCTCCTTCCTTGGCCATTCCTTTTCGAAGTGGCATCGCTCTCTTTTCCTGATGCAGTTGTTGCTGGGACATTGTGGTGACTATTTCTGAAGAGTATATTTTAAAATTTATTTTGATAACTTTCAGAGAATAAAGATACTTAGAGAGACCTTGAACCACAACATTTGTACCCAGAACACACTTTATCATTGTGATTTTCTGGATCATAACAGAATTTGTTATATGGAAGCAATGAAATCCTTAATTGGCAAAGGAAAACTAATCAAGACAGTGAGAAAATGATCTTAAAGCCATCATATAATGATGGATTTTTTTTTAAAGTTTATTCATTTTTTTCATTTTGGGGGAGAGAGAAAGAGAGAGAGCAGAAGCAGGGGAAGGGCAGAGAGAGGGAGAGACAGAGAGACAGAATCCTAAGCAGGCTCCACGTGTCAGCACAGAGCCAGATGTGGGATGCAAACTCACAAACCTTGAGATCATGACCTGAGCTGAAATCCATAGTCAGATGCTAATTAAGTGACTGAACCACCCAGGAGCCCCAAGCAATGGGTGTTCCTCAAACACAGCTCCCATCTCAGGCTAAAGAAAGACCAAGAATAATGTAACTACAGGCTACTTAACAAGTATATGTAACTTGGAGAGACTTTCTGGACTTTTCTCCTGCCTCGCCTGCCCATTTCCATTACAGCTTCTTCTCCCTCCCGGCACTTCCAAAACCTTGAAGAAGTGACAACAGAAGATGCATGCCTGCAAAGAGATTTAAGGACCACAGAAACATAGCCCATTTAATCATCACATCCTTCAAGGTGAAAGCATTTTTCTGACTCTTGGGCCAGGACTGCAACCGATTTTCAGGACCCAGCACTCCCTTTCCCCCAGAAAGATGGAGCCATCGGCACCTCTGACAGTAATACTCAGCTGACTTTGTGGCGTGCAGAGGATTTACAACACACGGTGAGTGGGGCAGGAGCCAGCATTGCCGTGATGTACTGCGGTGTCAAATAAAGTGGGAGAAAGCCTGCTCAGTCAGGACCTCAGGGAGACTTTAATCCTCACTGGACCAGACCTGAAATCGGTGTGACAAGCAGAGGTGAAATCTGGGAATTCAGCCGCCAGGGGCTCTGGAAAGGGAAAATAAAGGCACGCTGATAGGAGAGATGGAATAGTGAGCCCAACAGGTTCATTCAATTCAGGCTGGTCTGTGGTACCTGATGTGCTATGATCTGCTGATCTTGTCTTTCTCTTTATAACCAAGTTCTTCCAATTTTTTAAAGTGAGGCTCAAGTCCAGATGCCTCAGTCAAGTTTTCCCTGATGCCATCAACACTATTCTTTTCTTTTTCTTTGAATGTTTATATTTTTGAGAGAGGGAGAGAGAGTGCATGCACAGCTGGGGAGGGGCAGAGAGAGAGAAGGGGACAGAGGTTCCTAAGCAGGATCCTCTATGCTGACAGCAGAGAGCACAATGTGGGGCTCAAACCCATGAACCATGAGATCATGGCCTGGACTGAAGTCAGATGCTTAACCAACTGAGCCACTCAGGCGCCCCTATTCTTTTCCTTTCTTAATATCCCCCCCTAGTGTCAATCCACAATTTAAAAACACATATAAGTGTGTGTGTGTGTGTGTGTGTGTGTGTGTGTGTGTGTTATATATATTTTATACATACATGTATTTACTCTATTCTATTTTATGTACTTCATAGATTAGAAAACGAACATGGAATGCATACAGATGGTCTAATATACATGTTTGTTACACTAACTAGAATGCCTGACGCTGTGGGCAGCACCACTGGATGAGCCCTGTGTAGTCATCTGAATCTGAATGACGCTGAATTCAATGCTAGGAACCTATCTTCCCACTTTCAGTAAAACTGGGAGTTGCTGCCTATATGTAAAGGCAGAAGTAATTTGTCCATTTGGAATGAAGCATTATTATAGGTAAATGTAATCCTTGTGAACTTGGAAAATAAAATTCAGCAGCGCTAAATTTATTTTTCCTAACTTTTTCCCCCTTTTTACCAGATTTGAAGTTTGTTTAACTATACAGGGGGCGCCTGGGTGACTCGGTTGGTTAAGCGTCCGACTTTGGCTTAGGTCATGGTCTCACAGTCCATAAGATGGAGCCCTGCATTGGGCTCTGCTGACAGGTCAGAGCCTGGAGCCTGCTTCGGATTCTTTGTCTCTCTTTCTCTCTCTCGCTGCCCGTCTCCCACTCATGCTCTGTCTGTCTGTCTGTCTCTCTCTCTCTAATAAATAAACTTTTTTTTAAAAAAAATGTAAACTATGCAGAAAAGGTGAAAAGCAGAGGAAAAGAAGGAAATAGAAATCAGGAAGACAGAACAGACTGATACTGTATGAAGGAAATGGAAACATCTTCCTCAGCTTCTGTGGTAGGAATGTGTTCAAATCCCACAGGCAGTTTTCCTTCTAAGGCGGCTCACGTAGGTTTTAAAGGTTTACCTAAACACACAGCCTGTCTTACTATTTCCTTGTAAGATGAAGATAGATCTTGGGGTGGGGATAGAATGTAAATCACACAAACTGAATGATAAAAATCTCTTTTTCAAATACCACAAATCCACTTGTAGTCAAGGTTTGCTCCCGAAGGAGAAATCAAAACAAGACGATAATCTAATGATTTCTACTTTCAGCACAATCATAAATTTAGTGGCCCAAGAGGAAATACGCCAACTTGGCACATAGAAACTATGAGTAAATTCCATCTTTTTTTCCAGCATAATTTATTTTTTGAACTGGCTCTGCCTCGTCTATGAACATCCCCAGTTAACGTTCTTACTTCTGTAAAATTCTGCACATTGTATGTAACTCTCTTTTCCTTTAATTCATTCCAAGGACTCTGGCTTCCAATTACTTCCAGAAGCAAACATATATAAATGATACTTTTGCAATGAAATGTGCCTTGTGTCATCTCTTATCTCTTGTACATGAGCATCCTTAATTCCCAAACACACTCCAACAAGCCAGCTCTCCTCCGCCAAATGCAAGAAAAGGCCTTACTATGACTCGCTCTGCTTCATCCAGAAACTACTATTAATGTAGAATTCAGGTTAAGATTTGGGAAATTATCAGTCAGTTCTTTCACATTTCATCAATTTTGTAGAATTTTCATAGCGATAATCAGTTTGGGCCATCTCGACACCTCTGTGGGACCCACATGGAGTATCAAGAGCTAAGGACCCAGAGCTACTCACAGAATGCTAGATCAACAGACGGAAGGACCATGGCCGTCAGCAATTCTTTTGTTCGTTTGTTTTATTTCAGAATCTGTCGCTGTATAACTGAATTGAGATGGAACACAGGATTCGGGCAGACAGAACCATGGAAATCAGATTCAGCTCTTGACCTACAAAGGGTACACATCCTGAGACCAGGTCATTTTCTAGGACTAAACTCAGGATATGTCTATATTCTCAGAGCTTAAGTAACTAGGGCCTTTTAGGATGTGAAGCATATCCAATCCAAAGTACTTCTCACTCCTGCAGTTACTATCATTGCTTTGTTTTGTTTAAATGGTTTTCTATTCACTGGACTCATCTCTATTTTATTAATAGATCCTTGGGAACCAGAAACATTCCAAAAACAGAGAGACAGGACAAGCAGGGCAGAGAGAGGGGAAGACACAGAGAGTCTCAAGAAGGTTCCACAGTCAGCATGGAGCCTGACATGAGCTTGAACCCAGGAACCATGAGATCATGACCTGAGCTGAAACAGAGTTGGATGCTGAACCAAATGAGCTGCCCAGACGCCCCTAGCACATGCGTACTTGTATTTATTATCCAAATAGAACATTCAGAAGGGCCAAGTCTAAACACAGGATGTGCTGTATAACCTACACGTACGTACGGGAGAGAGTTTTCTGTCATCGTTGGGATGTGCCGATATTTCATATTTAAAAAAATTAAGAACTAATAATTATTTTAGGATAGAAAAAAATACTCTTACCTTCTAGAGCTTTTAGATTCGGATAAAGAATGGAAAAACATGGACTCAGACTTCCTTGATTCTATACCTGGCGTGTTTTTGTCATTTCTTATACTCTGAGTGGGTTCAAGTAGATCTTCTTCAGGCAATGCTTTCTTGGGGGGGGGGGGGGGTGTTCCTTAACTGAAGAAGGGCAACTACTTTCCTTCTTTCGTGTCCGTCTGACTTTCCCAATGAAGAAGTCATCACCACTGTCGCTGTCCTCAGAAACTGAAGACTGCTTACAAAACCTTTCTTCTGTGCTATCATCAAAATACTCCTTTTCTTCTTTTCTTCCTCCTGTAATTCCTCTCCATCAGTCACCACCAAGGGATCTCCTGGACCCTTTCCTTTTTTTCTGGCTCGATTTACTGTTTTCATTTTTGGGTCAGCAAGTGTCTTCCAGGGCTCAGATGGAAGTACAGAAGGCCGGGATGGAGAAGCGGGAATGTCTACAGGACTGGGTACACGTTCCATCTTGGTTACTTTTTCTTTTGAATTCATTGGTTTCTTTGCCAATATTTTGGCTTCTTTCGCTTTTTGCTCACTGACAAGCGTTCCTTCATGCTGAAACTTCCTGGCATCATCATTTGAACACCAAGTATCCTGGGAAGGATTTCCTGCTGAAGCATTCTCTGATGAGTTAACTGCAACAGCATTTTGTCTCTCATTAAAAGCTTTGACAGCAGCTGCAAAAGAAATCGCACATGACTGGTTGCAGCATGAAAACAAATAATAAAAACATCACTGTTTCAGTTCAGTATTTCTTAAGTTATTTGAAAATACTTAAGAGAACAGCTGCAATTACATTAAATATGTAGGACAGATCTGATTCCACAAAAGAACTCTAGTGCCTTTAAAAAATGAAACTGAGAAGAAATGCTCAGAGGTATTCAAATTAAATCTCTAAAATTAACCATCCTTTCAGGCCTTAAAGTTATGGGAAACAGTAAAAACTTCACTGAATACAAATAAAAAAATTAAATGGCCACTTTCATGTTTTTAGCAAAATTGTGTTATGATTGTGGCACATTATAAATTGTGCTTTCAGACATAAAAATAAATATTTTCTAACCTATGACAAGATTAATTCTTTCAATACATTTTATAACAATGAAATTAGGTAACTGTGGCCACATCAAAAGTAATATCATGAATTACATCAATATTTAGCAAACCAACTGTATTCAAAATTACCATGAATATATGTTATATATACATATTTCCATATTAGAATTTAGGAAAAATGCACGATTTTCATTACACATCAAATAACTTCCATATTATCAGGCACCTTAGCACATTTAAAAATATTTGAAGGAGATACTTATAAAAGGTCCTCAAAACGAAAAGAAAACCCTATAAAATCATGAATAGCCATTTATTCAGAATCATATACCCAAGTGCCTTTAAGTACAAGGCTTAGAAGTCACTGAATTCATACCTTTTAGCACACCTATCTTTTTCTTCAGAAGAGCAAGCACTGCTAGTCTAGCACTTGCCCTTTCAGTTGCAGTAGAATCAGGCTGCAAATTAAAATAATACACTTACATAAACATTAAGAAATGAGTACAAGAAATTCTATCATTTTTTTTAAAATGAGAGGTAACAGGAATTTGTCAGTATTCTCATTAGATAAGTCACTTGGATAATCCATGATGAAGAAAAAATAAAATTCATGGTGACAAAAATAATACAGCCCCTGAACTATTAAGTCATCAGGTAATCAGGGGCATAAACTAGTGGGGCAACAGAAACTACAAACTTGCCGCAAGACAAAAGAAACAACCAGCAGAGTGAAAAGGCAATCTACAGAATGGGAGAAAATATCTGCAAACCAGATCTCAGATAAGGGGCTAAAAACCAAAATA
>PJEM01019456.1:0-15906 GCA_004023845.1 Helogale parvula
GTCGTGGGTTTTTGAGTCATTTGAAAGTGGACACGTGGTGACTCTTGCCTCCTGAACCCTCCCCACACGCGTCCTCATGCCCGCCCCGCTCCCGTGGTCGCTCCCGTGGGCCGCGCGCCTGCTCCGTGCCCCCCCTCCAGCGGCTTCGTGAGCTCTTCCCAGCCACCTCTTACAGGGGCTTCATGGCTCCCCCATCCTTCCCCAATCCCCCTTGAAGAAGGGCCCGGGCGGCGTGCTGGACAGCGTCTGACACGTAGGTTTTGCTGACTGTGTCCGTGTCCTTCCCTCGTCATTTCACTTGCATCCCTGGCCCCTGCATTCCGCGGGAGCCGGGCACCGGTGGGGCAGCGCGGGGGCGCTCGGGCACGGCTGTCCAGCGGGATGCCAGCCAGCTGCTCGTCACGCCCCGGCGCTTCAGCGAGTCTGCTTTTAGCTGAGCACACAGTTCTCTCGTTCACCAAGAGCATGTTTCTTTTTTTTTTAATTTTTAAATGTTTTTTAAATTTATTTTTGAGAGACAGAGAGAGACAGTGTGAGCAGGGGAGGGGCTGAGAACGGAGACACAGAATCCGAAGCAGCTCCAGGCTCCGAGCTATCAGCACAGAGCCCGACGTGGGGCTCAAGCCCACGAACCGTGAGAGCATGACCTGAGCTGAAGCCGGACGCTTAACCAACTGAGCCCCCAGGCGCCCTGGGTTTTTCTTATCTGAGTCTTAGTTTCACTCTGTCATCACACTTAAATCGATCGTCCAGCTCCGGAATTCTAGGTCGGAAGTCTGGTGTGCTCTCCGTCCACCTGAGAATTCTCACGCCATTCCGATTCCTAGCTTTCTCCTGATGACTGATTTTTTTCCCTCTGAAGCCTGGGTCCTGTTACGATAGGAATATTTTTCATTGAACTTTTAATTTAAACTGATTTGGGGCGTGGCTCAGTAGGCTAATTGTCCGACTTGGGCTCAGGTCATGATCTCACCGTTGGAGGGTTCGAGCCCCGTGTCGGGCTCTGTGCTGACAGCTCAGAACCTGGAGCCTGCTTTGGATTCTGTGTCTCTGTCTCTCTGTCCCTCCCCTGCTTGTGCTCTGTCTCTCTCAAAAATAAACATTAAAAAAAATTTTGTTTAAACTGATTTGAAAATCATTGTTAAAGATGGAAGGTTGTAAAATTGTGGGTGGAAGTTTTAAGGGAAAAATAATGTATATTGGTGCATATGTGTATTTATAAAAAAAACCCAAAGCATCTCAGACTTCACAGCCCAGGACCCTCACGACGGCGCCCCAGAGCCAGGGCTCACCCGGGCACCCACTCTGCTCCTGAAGTGTACCCCTCCGTGTGGCCTGCAGCCTGCCCGGCCCCTGTCCCCCTGGAGAGCCCGGGCGTCTGCCCACCGCTGCCTCCGTGACCCCGTGCTGCCTGGCACCTCCTGCGGCCCGGGAATTGTCTCTCCAGACTCAGGCTGAGCATCTCCCTTCCCTGCAAAGCCTGTTTCTGTCGGGCAGGGCGAGCGCCGAGCCCTTCCTGTGGCCTCTGACGACCCCTCTGCCCCAGACGCTTGAGGAGGACGTTCCAAATGAATATTTAGACTCCTGCCTCCCACGCCTCCCTTCTGGGCTTATATTTAATCTGCAGTAGCATTTCTGCACGGACGCTTCCGAGAACGGCGGGACCCAGGTGTCTCTGGTTCCCAGCGGGAAGTGTGCTTGGAGCGGCGGTAGGACTTCAGCGGCCCTGCGGTCTGTGTCTTGGCTGTGAAGAGGATGAGGTGTCCGTCCCCAGGGCTGGCCGTGCAAGTGGATTTCCCGTCACAGGACTTGAGAAGATTACTGACTTCCTTCCTGGTGTTGGAGGGTCAGCAGGGACACTGCTGGGGTCCTGGGTGGTCCTCGACTGTCATCTAGCTCCTGACACTCCCTCTCTCTTTCCCATGGTCATCCAGGGCCTCCCTCTGGTCAGCAGGCCCGGGGGCCCGTGGCCTCAAAGGTCGGCCAGGTGAGGTGGGCGTGCCTGTAGGCCCGAGGGCCCCCCCCCCATCCGTGAGCCAGTCCTCGGGAGCCCGGTGCCGTGGTCCGAGCGGCCCGCTCAGGCAGAAGAGGGACAGCGCGGTGGCCTCCCCGGGGAGGGGACTGGCCTTCAGTGGCTCAGCGGCTGTGATTCATGCTTGAAGTGTTCCCTGAAAAATAACATTCCTTTTGGAGACTGGTTTTGCTTTATTTTTTTTAATGTTTATTTTGAGTGTGTGTGTGTGTGTGTGTGTGTGTGTGTGTGTGTGTGTGTACACGCATAGTTGTATACAAGTTGGGGACGGACAGAGAAGGAGAGAGAGAGGAAATACCAAGGAGGCTCCCAGCCGTCAGTGCAGAGCTGAACCTGGGGCTTGAACCCAGGAATTGTGAGATCAGGACCTGAGCGGAGACCAGGAGTTGGACGCTCAGCCGACTGAGCCCCAGGTGCCCTCTGCGTCTTCTGAATCGTACATTTTGTTGGAACCGCGGAAGGTTTTCACGGCTCCTTTGGGACCGATCCTCAGGCGTGGCTGCCGGCAGAAAACCCACCACGCTTGCAGACACGTTTAGGTGGGGTTTTTGCTTTGTTCACACAGACAGCGAGGTGGTGGGATGCGGCCCTTCCGTGCGCCGGGGCGTGGGGCCTGCTGCGTGTTTCTGCGCTGTTGGACTCAGGTGTGTGGGCATCTTGTGATGACACCGGCTCAGGGATCATCGGCCCTGGGAACGGAGCATGTCCAGACTTTCCAAGGTGCGGTTACCCCGACGAGCGGGGCCTTCACCCCCGTCCACGCAGACTAGCCGCCCGCGTGGAAGGGAGAGACGGGACCAAGCGGTCAGAGCTGAGCCCTCAGCGAGCCGCCGCCACCAACAATCTGAGAGCAGAGCAGATGGAGGATGCTGGAGACAAAGCGTTTTGGGCAGAGTTGCAAGAGCGTCAGGAGACGTGTAGACGGAGCGGTGGGCTGTGGGGGACGCCTCCCGCCCGGCTCCCGGCGCCAGCTCCCGGCGGCCGGTGAAGACGCAACGCCCGTGGTCTGCGGTCCCAGGCGGCCCGGCTGGAGGCCAGCTAGCGGCCCCCAGGATGGTCCGCGCCGTCCCCGTCACCAGCAGGACTGTGAGACCGGTTGCAGTGCTGATATTTGTTACTTCATGTTTAGGTTTTTTTTTTAAGTTTATTTTTATTTTGAGAGAGAGAGAGAATGAGCAAGCAGGGGAGGGGCAGACAGAGAGGGAGAGAATCCCAAGCAGGCTCTGCACTGCCATTAGGGAACCCGACACGGGGCTCAAACCCATGAACCGTGAGATCGTGACCTGAGCCAAAACCAGGGGCTGGATGCGTAACGACTTAGCCCCCCAGCTGCCCCTTTTTATGATTCTTTCCCCTGGTGGCCCTACCCTGTGGTCATTTCTCACTCAGAATTCCTTCTAATAATTGGGTCATGGAGGAAGTTCCGACCTTAGTTCATGAAGATGAGGTTTGCTAGTCCTTTGTCCTTTCCCAGGTGGCCAGAAAAGCCATCGGTCGCCTCACCTCTCCCTCCCCAGCTCAGTCCCCCGTTCCTGCTATGGGCAGCTCTGGCGCGTGTCACGGGGCCCTCCTGGAGGGACCTGACTCCCCACCTCTGGGCCTGCCGTCCGAGTCAGGAGCTGCCAGCGGCAGTCTTAGGTCCAAAGTGCTGTGCGGCCGTGGGGCTCATGTGGTAGCTTCAGGGGGAGCGTGTCCAGGGCCTGGAGAGATTGTTGGTGGCGGCGGCTCGCTGAGGGCTCAGCTCTGACCGCTTGGTCCCATCTCTCCTTTCCACGTGGGCGGCTGGTCTGCGTGGACGGGAGTGAAGGCCCCGCTCGCTGGGGTAACCGCACCTTGGAAAGTCTGGACATGCTCCGTTCCCAGGGCCGATGATCCCTGAGCGGGTGTCATCACAAGATGCCCACACACCTGAGTCCAACAGCGGCTTCGGCCTCAGGTGTCCTGCCCCCTAAGGAGCCTTAGCGTTCATGGTCACCGCCGTTAGGATCCACGTGAGGGGCAGCAGAAGGGTCTCTGGGAGGACTCAGAGCCAGGCCCTGAGGTCATGAGGACCCCGGGGGGCTTCTGTAGCTGCTGACCAGTTGGGATGTTGGGAAGCCTCTACCACCGTCGCCCCCAAGAGGTGCCCCTGCCAGGCAGCCCCGGTAGGCGTGTGGGCTGGCGCTGCTGGGTGGGGCCTGGTCCTCAGGCAGGTGCGTCTGCCTGGAGGCATGCAGGGCACACACTGGCCCGCGGCTGCAGGGTGGGCCGACTCACCGTTGCCCAGTTTTCTCCCTGGGGAGGCGGCGACAAGGCTGTGGGGGAGGGGCGCGTCGGTGGCTCCGGTGGTTAAGGATCACGGTTTGTAGGATTGAGCCGTGTACCAGGCTCTGAGCCGTCAGTGCGGAGCCTACTTGGGATTCTGTCTCCCGCTTGTACGTGCACGCACTCTCCCTCTCTCTCTCAAAATAAGGAAATAAACTTTCACAACAAGATTATGGGGAACCACAGACAGCAGATGTCTACCACATTCTTTCCCGGTGGGAATGTCTTTCTTTTTAAGTTTATTTATTTATTTTGAGCGAGTGTGTGAGCAGGTGGGGAGGGAGAGAGTCCCAAGCAGGCTCCATGCGTAGCATGGAGCCAGACGCAGGGCTCGATCCCACAACCTTGGGATCATGACCTGAGTGGACGCCTGGGATCATGACCTGAGCGGCTTCCTGGCTGACCTCCCCTCCTTCTCAAGTCCGCGTTGGCCATCGTCACGAGTGGCCTTCCTGGGAGGAAGCTGGGCCCTGCCCGACAGCTGTCCCGGGGCTGTGACCACCTCTCGGGCCCCGTTACCAAGTCTCCCCGCCGTCCACGAGGAGCTGCGGGGAGGAGGCCCTGTGGGCCGGCTGGGAGCAGCGGGAAACAGCCCCGCGGCCTGTCCTTGGACTCCGACACAGTTGTGGAGGTGCGCCAGCCGCCACGGGCCAGCGCGGGGCTCCGTGTGGCTTTGGTCGCCTTGGGACTGTTCTGAAGTGCGCGTCCCAGGCACCGTCCTGCTGGAGGACGGGGAGTGGGAGCCGGGTCAGTGCTGAACACACGTCTCGCTCCCGCGGTGACACTGCTGCGGAGAGACGAGCGGGGCCCGGGGTCTCTGGTCACATGAGAGACATCTCTGAATTGCCTTGAAATTAATCCACTTATGAAGGGAAAACCTCATTCTCTAGAAAGAAGCTGTAGCAGTGGGTATCTCGTGTCCTGGTCCAGGAGGCGTGGAGCAGACACGGACGAGAGCCGGTGCCGCGCGTGGCCAGGACCTGGCACTTCCGACCCCGAGGCCACGTTCAGTTTGGTTAGAATGCTGGGGGGGGGGGGTGGGCTCACTTTGGAACGTCCCTTCTCTGTAGAGAGAGCTTCCGTGCTGTTCTTACTTTCTAATCTTACTCACTAATAAACTTTTGCCTGCTGCTCAAAAAAAAAAAAAAAAAGACCGCTTGGGACAGAGAACACGGCTCTCTGTGAGCCGGCGCCTGTCACCTGCCTTGCATTTCCTCTCGAGATCCTGGCTCATTCGTTGCCGTGGATACTGGTCTAAGCTTCAGCAGGCCGAGCGAGCTATTCTGTCTTGTCTTCAGAATGTGATGAAAATTGTATGCGCGCACACGCACACACACAGTCCTTGACGGTTGTATTAAATCATTTTCATAAATCCCCCTGCGTGTAGAAGGGACGTGTTACTGGGGAATGTGGAGACGCACACCCAGGCGGGCAGGTGCAGGGAAGAGCAGAGGAGCCCTCGCCTCGACGCCTCAGATCACAACCGCCGTGACATCTGAGGTTTTGTTCCGTGTCCTTTGCATTTGTCGATTCACAATTTGGAACAGTAATTACGGACGTGGGTCTGTGCCTTCCTCTTTTTGCTCAAGTTTTGTTTGGGCGCCTCCTGTGCCACTTACTGGTCCTTGAAAATGTATCTTTTTTTAATGTTTGTTTATTTTTGAGAGGCAGAGACAGAGCATGGGGTGGGGGAGGGGCAGAGAGCCAGAAAGAGAGCGAGAGACAGACAGACAGACAGACAGACAGAAGAGAATCCAAAGCA
Source organism: Helogale parvula (assembly GCA_004023845.1). Classification (NCBI taxonomy): domain Eukaryota; kingdom Metazoa; phylum Chordata; class Mammalia; order Carnivora; family Herpestidae; genus Helogale; species Helogale parvula. The sequence continues at coordinate 6,099 of PJEM01019456.1, forward strand.
GGCTGTGGGCTCTGAGCTGTCGGCACAGACGGCACTGTGAGATCATGACCTGAGCCAAAGTCAGACATTTGACTGACTGAGCCACCCAGGTGCCCTGAAACTACGTCTTTTTTAATCGCTTTGTTGAGATATAATTGACACACTAAGAAGTTTACCTGCTTGCCAGTGGAGCCTGTTGTGGGAGACACTGGTGGGAGAAAAACGGACATTTCCTACTGCCTCCAGCCCACGGTCAAGTCCACGAGCCGGGCAGTGACCTTCATCCGGGAGCGCTGCTGCCCCCACACTCAGGGCAAAAGGCAGTTTTAGCTTCACGGTAGCCTGACCCCCAAGCTCCTGTGAGTCTCCCCCACCATGTGACAGTCCCCGTGGAAACTTCCTGTACGTCCACCCCTAAGACGCATGTTGACACGTGGCTCCTCCAAGCACACAGCTCCTCACATGCGGCCAAAGGGCCTCACGCTGAGGTTTTCCTAACCAGTGATAAACGACCCCTTCCCGGCAGCAGCCAGCCCCTCGAGGTCCTGGAGCCTTGCTTCCAAGGCACCTTAGACACTGACCCTCCCCTCCCCTCCAGGGGCTGAAGTTGAGTCGGGGCTCCCCACAGCCCCACTCAGCCCTCTGTGCCCACAGGTCCTGTCCCCATGCCAAGGCAAAGCCACCATTTTGCCCCGAATTCTCACGAAATCTTTGTTAGCCATTGGCCCGGAGCCTGCCGTGTCCCACCACCAGCGCTGTGCAGCCCGCAGACCCGTCTGTGCAGGCGTCGTCCTGTCCCCCCACGTGACGGAGAGCTTCCTTAACCCTGCCTCTATCCCGCCTTCACGCCAGGCCTCTGGGCTTCAGCAGAATGAGGTTTGGCGTATTTAGACTTTACACTGTTGAGTGATTTGGATTCATGTGATCCCTCTGTGACACAGTGTTTTAGTTTCACGTTTTAGATAAGGAGACTGGGGCGCCTGGGCGGCTCAGGTCATGATCTCACAGTTTGTGGGTTCGAGCCCCGCGTCAGGCTCTGTGCTGACAGCTAGCTCAGAGCCTGGAGCCTGCTTCCGATTCTGTGTCTCCCTCTCTCTGCCCCTCCCCTGCTCGCGCTGTCTCTCTCTGTTTCTCAAAAATAAAAACATAAAAAAAACTTTCTTTAGCTAAGGAGACTGAGTAGTTAATTGGGTTTTCTTTTTAAAATCTCGCCCCGTGCAGGGTTACCAGAATAGGCCAGCAAGTCCTTCTTGTCCCTCCCTCGACTCCCCAGTGCCAGAAGTTGGCTTCCCGGACTAGGGGGGACGTGCCGCTGCCAGACCCGCACAGGGATGTGCCCGTTGGCCAGGGTGGGGCCAGGAAGCCCAATGGTTCCTGAAGGAGCCGCGGGAAGCGTCAGTGAAGACCTCTGTGTAGTTGGTTTAAAGCAGTTACGATCTCTGCAGCAAACCTGTTTTGTGTGCAGGTCTTTTATCTGACTTTCAGAGACCAGGCTGTCTCTGGGGCCTGTGGGGGGGGGGGGGGGGGGCCGCGTGCCGCCAGCGCCCCGGGCCGTCCATCTGGAGGGGCGGGAGGGGAGAGCTCTGGGCACAAGCTCGAGAGGGCCATGGACACGAATTTCTGACCACCTGTGGTCTCTTCCCTTTCCATTTGCCTGCTTTGCAGGAGCGGAGGCAGATTTTAAAAGCAGGGAAACTTGGATGGAATTTAGCCTCCACCGAGAGAGCTACAGCCTAAGCGAGGCTTCTGGCGGAAGGCAGGGAGCGGACGCTAGAATCCCAGAGCTGCCCTGGCTCGAGTCCCCGCTGAAGGGGACAAAGGAATGTGCAGACCGGGGGCCGCCAGGTCCCTGCGCGTGAGGGTCCCGCGCTGTGGCGCAGGCCTGGGCTGCAGAGACCCCACGCGGTGTGGCCCCTGCCGGGTTTGCCTTCGCGCGCCTTCTTCCTAGCAGAGTTGGGGATGGCAGTTCGGAGGCAAGCCTGGTGTTCCTGGTTTTCAACAACTTGACACCCCCCCGCCCCCCAGCCCCGGGGTATCTGTGTTTGCTGTGTGTCCCAGTTTCTGGCTTCCTTTATAAATTATGCATTTGTATAGCTTCGGCTCTGCTCGGATTTTCCTTGATGCTCCGGATTCTAACGAGCACTGCTGGGAATTGGGTGGCTCTGCCTCAGACAAGCAGGGACAGGGATGTGGTGGCAAAGCCTCGGTCTTGCTTCCTGTTTATTTTCCATTACGCCGGTTGTGGATGTTGGGGGGGCGGTGAGTGAGTCACAGCGTCGGTGTGGGGAGCAGAAGGCAGCGACAGGCGACTTTCTTCGTGCCGCGTCACAGCTTGGGTGCCCTTGCGCGTGAGCCGTGAATCCACGTCCAGGTTTGATGGTGCCTCTCGATCGACAGCATCTTTTGAAAACACATCGAGTTAGTTTATCGAGTTAGTTAAGTAGGAGGAAACAAGTAGAGGAGCCCCGTGTGATTTTGTTTTGAATTCTCTGAACGGTGGCAGGCATTGACGTGTTTCCAGTCAGTGAGGTGACCCGCCCGTGGGCATCAGGGGGCCTCCAGGCTGGGGTGGTGAGGGGGCCGCGGGTGCCTAACTGAGCTCCTGACTCCAGCAGGCTCCGAGCGCTGGAAGGTTCCACAGCTGCTCTCGTGGCAAAGTGGATGTGACTTAGTGTCAGGTTCGACCGTTTTTATTGTACGGATGGTTGGGTATTTGTGCATTTCGCTGCGGAAATGTTAACGGTTTGGATACCGAATGTTGTTCTAGACCCTTTTGGGTGTGTTACGTGAGATGTGAGTTATGTGCCATGTTATTCTTTGGTAAACATGGACGATTCTGCGTTTCAGAACCAACCTGGCACCCGAGGGCGGCGCGGACCCTGCCCAGGCTTCGCAGGTGGTGCCCGCCCCCATGGCCAGGACGCCCCCGGCCTCTCCCGGCTCGTATCCAGCGTGTGCCCAGGCCCCGTGGCGGCTTGCGCGGCGCCTGCAGCAGCGCTTCTGCCCAGCTGGAGTGCACGGTCCTGGGCTCGGCGCAAGGGCTGGAGACGTCCTCGGGCCCAGGGGCCCCCACACCCACCTCCCGCTGTGGGGGTGAGGACGTTGCTCAGGACAGATTGGAATGAACGGACGTGTCCAGGGTTCACACACTTCCCGACGGTCACTTAATGTTTCATAGCGTCTCAAAGTCAGAATCGGCCTCCAGGGACCTGACTGTCATCCTCACTCAGGCTGCACTGGAGAAGAAACGTTTGGAAGTTCTTCGTGGTTACTTTATATACTGTTGCGCAATTTGGGGCACATTAAATGTAATGGCCCTTACATTCTCTTAATACCATAACTGTATTATTAAAAAACATTAATCTGGAACTTTTGGAACGAGAAATGGAAATAAAATACCTCAGAGGCACTTTGGGGTGTAGCTAAGAACGTAGAACTGAGCCGCATTCGGAATCAGGCGACTATTAAAATTTGCAGGGAGCACGAGACACATTTGATTGGCTGAAGGTTACTTACTGCTGATGTCTTCTGCCCACTCGTGGAATTAAATTGGTTCGGTCAAAAACGTTTTTCTGATTCGAGCCAATATATATCTGAGATCTCTCTTATTTTCTTACAAAGGCGTAAGTCAGGAAGTAGGGTTGGATGTGCAGGATGAGTCGGACGGTTCCTTTCTGTGTCACTGATTTCACATTTTCACCTGTAAAGCGACCACAGGGAGGTTGTCACCCGAAGTGACGTCTTGTCACCAGTGCAGCCTGCCCTTGGCGACAGGCGTGGGGGCCCTTTCAGTTTGCCGTCGGACCAAACGGTGATCATTCGGCTAGTGTTTCTGCATAAGCACTCGGAGAGCTTCAGACATAATAATTTTGTAATCAAGTCAGGTTATTTTGCCGAGAATTGTGTTTTTAAACTCACTAAACGCGGGCATCGAGGTTGGGGGGGGACCGTGTGGAGGGCCAGCTGAAGGAAGACAGGGGGCCGGGATCGGGGCGGTTCGTGCTGCACAGACGCCGCCCCCCGCCCCCAACACCCCAGCCCCAGGGAGGGAGAGCCAGCGGGCCAAGCGGGTGGCGGCCGGAGAGCCCCGGCTGTGGGCGCCGCCTGTCAGCGGAGCCCGAGCGAGTGGAGGTGGCCCGCGCTCAGCAGAGTCGGAAGTGACCGAGCGAGAGGCCCGCTCGGAGGCCCTGCCGCGCGAGGGGGGCGTGGGGGCTCTCTGCGCACCTGTCCCCAAGAGGGGCCCTCCCAGGGCGCGGGGCCGGTGGGGGAGGCAGCAGGCCCCCTGCCAGAGGCACCACCCGAGGCTGGCCGTCCCTTAACGTAGCCCAGAAGTGTCGTTCCCTCAGCCGGACTTGGTGAAAGGGACTGACGGGCGAGGAGTGCGTGCGCCCGTCGCAGACCGAGGGCCGGATAGGACTCCGGACACCAGTCAGGCTGCCGCCTGGGGCAGACGGTCGCTCTGGAAACGAGAGAGACCCGATCGGTGGCGATGGATGGCTTCTGCACCGAGGGCCTCCCTGCCCCCCGGCCGGGCAGGGGTGAGCCCCCTGAGCCCCGCCTCTACCCTCGTGGGGACCCAGGCTCCGAGCACGGGGCAGCCCCTGGGCTGAAAGACGTTGCGGGGCAGCGGTCAGTGTGACCCCGGCGGCCGCAGGAAGGCACGGAGGTGTCTCCGGGGGGCGCGTGGTTTTAAGCGGCTTGTCCTCAGGCTGCGGTTGCTCCGCGGTAACGGGTCAGCTGTTGGAACTGACGGCGGAAGCAGTGGAAAATGACCGACGAAAACAGCGTCCTAGTTCTCGGATCGATTTTCTGCCCTTTCTCCTGACAACAGACAGAGGGACCTTTTGTTTTTAAGGCTCACAGCAAGACGGTTCTGGGGTGTCTACGGGAAGACACATCTCTCCTCGGGTGTCTCTCTCTGGAGTCAGGGGCACAGTTTCTTTCTTTCTTTCTAAAAGCTTTTAATATTTTTTTATTTTTGAGAGACAGAGCGAGCAAGGGAGGGGAGGGGCAGAGAGAGAGGGAGACACAGAATCCGAAGCAGCTCCAGGCTCTGAGCTGTCAGCACAGAGCCCGATGTGGGGCTCGAACCCAAGAACTGTGAGATCATGACCTGAGCCGAAGCCGGACACTTGACCGACTGAGCCCCCCGGGCGCCCCACAGGGACCTTCTCTCGATGTGATAAAGATCTTATTTTCACTATGGGAAAACCGCGCGCTCCCACGCCGCCTCTTCTCAGCCGGAACGGTGTCAAGAGGAGAAATGGTGACCGTCCGTTCCCGTGGAAGACGCTCCTGAGCGTCCCTGCACCCCCGCCGCCCCCACAGTGACCCCTCTCAGGCTCCCTGCCACCTTAGGGACACGTGTTGCTAATGACGCACAGACCAAATGGGGGAGAAGCCCAGACGTGACAGACGCGGCTCCGGGCCGCGCGGGGCTCCTGCTCCTCGGCTGCAGGTGCAGACCCCGCCCCAGGCTCGCTTGTGCTTCCTGCCTTTTTTCGTAACTGCGGAAATCCTCTTTGGGCTTCCTTTGGTTATGGAAGCAGGTGCCTCACTCCCTCCACCAGGAAGCCCTTCGTGACCGCGATGTTCCACTGCACGGACGTCGGTGACACCTTCCGGATCCTTCACCGCGGTCTTTGCGCCGCCTCGTTCCCACCAGCGTGAGGACTGCCACGGCACCCTCTGCGGCGTCGGCAGGTCTGGTGTGCAGGCCGTGGGCGGGGCCTAGGACCTGGAACCGGGAGGGGGGACAGTCAGTTGGAAAGGACAGACTCGTCATTACTTGTAGACGGGGTGTGTGCCAAGGATCACCGCGAGTTCGTTACAGTTAACTAGGAATTTAGTGGCAGGACGAGGGAGGACGTCCAGAAGCACGCTTCCCCCAAACACCGTGACACGTCTGGGAAAACCCTCAAGGAATCAGGCAAGGCTTCTTGGTGAAGAAAACTGAAAAACAACAAACAGTACTGGGAAAAATTAAAAGGAAGATCCAGTTAAATGGAGAGACACACAGGGTTCCTGTGTAGAAGAATTGACTATTAGGGGGTGTCCCTGCCCGCCAGATTTAATTTACATGTTTAACACGATTTTTTTTTGGCGTTTTGAGTCAGTGTTTATTCATTTAACATTAGAAGAAATAGAGAGTCCTCCCGTTACGCGAACATGACGGTGCTGGAACGTTCCCTGATCTGCCTAGAACTGGGGTCATTTCCGTGTGTTCTCCCTGGTCGATGCCGTGAAGAAGATCTCTACACAGAAATTTCCTCTTTATTATCTTTTCTTGGTGTTTTCTATGATACATTCTCATGCGGAGTTACTGGATCAAAGAAGAGAATTTAAAATACTCAGTGTCATCAATATGCAGTTTAATGCAACCTAATCAGAGTCTCTATGGGATTAAAAAATTGAATAACTGATTAATTTGGGGGAAAAGTGATGAATACACATGAAGCTAAGTACAAGTTAAAAAAAAAATCGTGGGGAAGGAAGCGCCCTCCCAGGGGACTGTCGTAAAGGTAAGTGTTTACGTCAGAGCGGTGCTGGCGGAGGTGTCGGTGGATGGAATAATTCTGTGCGCCCGAGGCAGGTTTGGGGATTCACGTATGCGAAAGGAATCTACAAAGCTGCGGGTCTGGGAGACGTTATGGCCTATTTTTATTTATTATTATTTCTTAAATGTTTATTTTTGAGAGAGGGAGAGGGAGGGTGTGAGCTGGGGAGGGGCCGAGAAAGGGGGCAGAGGGTCCCAGGTGGGCACTGTGCTGACAGCCTGACGCGGGCTTGAACCCACGAACCGTGAGAGCATGACCTGAACCGCAGTCGGAGGCTCAGCCGACCGAGCCCCCAGGGGACATGCCAGGGAGGACGGGTGTGATGGCTGGAGTCTTTCGAGGAGAAAACGAAGCGTCTCCTTGTTTCCTCCAGCACAGGGGCCCAGGGTGGCTTGCAGGCTCCCCGGGCAGCACTGTACAGCCCCCGGAGAGACCCAGCAGGGGGCTCCTGAGCCCCGGGTCTGGGCGGGCAGGGGCGCACACGCGGGTCCGCCCTCCTCGTGGGCCGGGGGGGGGGCCTCCAAGAGCTCTGCCAGCAGGCGGGCACCATGCATGGTGGGAGTGGGGGCGCGGCCGCGGCACTGAGACCGCAGGGGAGCTTCCGCGTTGGTGGAGGGGGGGGGGCTGGGAGCGGGGGCGGTGCAGGGGCAGGTGCTGGAGGCCCTCGGGAGGCTGGACGAGTCGAGGGCGGGCTCTGGTGCTCTGCCCCCCGGGGGTGGGGGTCACAGCTGGCGCCTCCGCCTGGAGCCCTCGAGCCTCTTTGGAATGATGCCCACCGCCCCTCCTGGGTGGGAGTTGTGTTTCCTTGATGTACTGATGTGTCCTCACCGCCTGAAGCTAGCCCGGCACCTAGGAGGTGCTCAGTAGATGTGTGAAGGGCGAGCCCCTGGTTTCCGGCTTGAGCAGCGGGCGGGTGGGGCTGCCGGCGCGGGTGTGCGGGCAGCTGTGTCAGGTGTGCGCCCAAGGCCGGTCGTGCCAAGGAGCAGAACATGCATTGGGGGCAGACGCCAGACTAGGAGGCATTTGCAACAAATAACGTGGATGCGTCTTTACTATGTAAAGAGTACGTGAGGTCAAACCGTCTCCTAATGCTGGGACAGCAGTAAAGCCCGAGTGGAGGGTTCACAGAAGATAAAAGACACACGTAATGAGTACAGATTTGAAGAACGTTCAGTGTTACAAATGCTGAAAGAACGCTAACCGCATTAATGTGGTCATTTTTCTCTCATCAAATGATTAATGGTTTCAAGTAATGGGAATAGTGTAACCTGATCACAGTGAAAATTTGTGCAAAGTTTTGGCAATGGATTTTGGCAGAATTATCAAATGTCTTAGAATTTTTTAGTGAAGTAATTCTGTTTCTGGAAATGTAGCATCAGGAACCTCGCCTGCCGCACACCTGCCCCTGCACACCTGCCCCGCACACCTGCCCCTGCACACCTGTCCCCACACACCTGTCCTCGCACACCTGCCCCGCACACCTGTCTCCACACACCTCTCCCCACACACCTGTCCCCGCACACCTCTCCCCGCACACCTGCCCCGCACACCTCTCCCCGCACACCTCTCCTCACACACCTGCCCTGCACACCTGTCCTCACACACCTGTCCCCACACACCTGCCCCACACACCTGTCTCCACACACCTCTCCCTACACACCTGTCCCCACACACCTCTCCTTGCACACCTGTCCCCGCCCTCCCACCTCCCTCAGAAGCCCCGCAGGAAGGCAGCACCCCCGGGGCCGTCGGTGAATGGAAAGACAGTAGAAGAGGCCAGTGGTGGGGACAGGGCTTCACATGCTCTGGGAACATTTCTGAACCTGGGAAAGGGCACCGATGGGATTCATTTTGAAATATTCGTTGTCTCTGTTGTGTTTTTAGATGAAGACAGTCAGTGTTGCCTTAGTTTTGTGCCTGAATGTTGGCGTGGACCCTCCAGATGTGGTGAAGACCACCCCCTGTGCTCGTTTGGAATGCTGGATCGGTAAGTGTGCATCCTGCCCTCCCTCCTGGCCTGTGGGTGAGGTCTTTACGGGGGTTCGGGGCCGGGCAGGGCTTGCCTTCCGCTGGCCGGGTCCTGGCAGGCTGGCTCTGGTTTGTGTGAGTCTGAGAATTTAATTTATTTTTTTATTTCACATTTGTTCATTGTTGAGAGGCAGAGCATGAGCGGGGGAGGGGCGGAGAGAGAGGGAGACACTGAATCGGAAGCAGCTCCAGGCCCTGAGCTGTCAGCACAGAGCTGGATGTGGGGCTAGAACTCACAGACCTGAGATCATGAGCTGAGCCAAAGTTGGATGCTTAACTGACTGAGCCACCCGGGCCTCCTTCATTTCTTTATAAGTTGTGATCTGTAGTGCACAGAGTGTTTCAAAGAAAACAAATAATAATTATTGAATTATATTATATATCCTTTAAATTTGCCCTTATCTGGCACATAATAGTAGCTACGTACACTTTTTTAAAACTGGAGGGACCATTAGCTGTGCACAGAGCAAGGGGAGGGAGGAGGGCATGCCCAGGGGGCGTGGCTCAGCGGGAGGGAGATGTGAGGCTCAAGGCCATCGCTCCCCCTCCTCGGGAGCAGAAAGCCGCAGGCGCTCACCGCCCCTAGGACGCCTTCGTGGTTTGCTCAGACTTTTTGTCAATGATCAGTGCTGAATCTCACAAAATACTTCCTGGACATCCATTGAGATAATGGCCAGGCTTTTTTTTTTTTTTTAGTGTGTTGATACGGTGAGTTGTGTTGATTGAATTTCGGTTGTTAAGCCAACCGTGGATTCCTGGAATAAACCCCAGCGACTTTTATCTGTCGTGGACTTGATGGCTGCTGTTTGGCCGAGGGATTTTGTATCTGAGCTCACGCGTGATGCTGGGTGTGGCTTCTCTTGCGACATACATGCGTGCTTGGTTTTGGTAGCGAGATGCTTCTGTGTCCCCCCTGCCCAATAAATACATGGAGGAATAGTCCCGTGTTTCTTGTTTTATGGAAGAGTTTGGTAGTAAATTGGATGTTATTTCTTCTCTAAATTTTGGTATAATTTAACCATGAAGTGTGGGTTTTTCTTTGTTTCCACTGTTGATTGTTTGGCTTCCTCTTTCTGATAAGATGGGGGGGCATCACCCCCACCCCCAGCATCTCTGTCCCTTAGCAAAAGCAGAAATTCTCATCATCTACTTTAAACAACAGAAATTACAAATGACAGGCTTCCTCCGCTACTTGGAAGCTGGCTTTGTGCCACTTGGATTTTACCAAAAGGTCTCTATTAGTG
>PJEM01019457.1:0-15895 GCA_004023845.1 Helogale parvula
AAGGTATGAAAGAGGGAATGTTTTTATTTATTTGTGTTTAGAAGGCAGTAGACAGGAATATGTTTTAGTCTGAGGGAAAAGCAACTGTGGAAAGGAGGGTGTGTGAAAAAAATCAGGGGAAAAAAGTGAATGAAGAGAAAGTATAACCATAACACATCTTTTTACTTCATCGGGCGGGGGATATGATGGCCTTAGGGAAAAATAAAGAAGGACTCCTCTTTCTCTGAGCAAAGGCGAGAGAGGAAGTTGAGGGAGCCCGAGTGGTCCCGATTGCTCCCGGAAGAATCCACACTTACTGAACACCCCCTCGCTGTGTGCCTGGCACTGTTTTAGAGGCTAAGCTTATAACATCTTAGCCATTTCTCACCACAGCTCTTGGGGTCGATACTGTCCTTGTCCCCTCTGTTGACAGTAATCTAAACAGAGGCACAGAAAGGATTAGTAACGGGTCCAAAGTAACACATCTAGTTAGTCCTGCTCTTAGATGCAGGCCAAGGGGCCTCTGACCTGGGATCTGTACCTTAGAAGGCCCTGCATGTCGTCGCCACACAGCAAACAAATGTATTAACAGAATGAGACTTAGGTTTCTGGCCATGGTGAAGTGAAGGAGACCGGATTTACTCTCCTGCCTTAAATTCTAGGACTCCAGACAAAATATATGAAACAATGATTTTCAGACTTTGGACAAAGTCGACTCTGGACGATGATCCCCTGAAAAGGGAAACAAATGAGGTGAGCCCTGTAATTACCCCAGCTAGCTGCCTGAGGCCATTTCCAGGCTTCAGTGCAGGGAGGAGGGAATCCAAACAGAGCTTGGGCGTCTTGCTGATTGAGAAGACAGATTTAGAGTTCAAGAGGCCAGAGTGCTAGAATTTACAGGGCAGAGTACCAGAGAGGGGGAGCTGAATATATATATATCTATCTAGAGACGTGCAGAGGTGTCTTTTTGAATCTTTGGCTGAGTACTGATTTCCGCAAGCATGAAAGGGGTGGGTAGTGAAAGAGTCACTGGAGACAGAGCTATGCCTATAGCTCATGCAGGGAAGGGATTAGTTTGTGTTTCCAAAAGGCAGAGTAGAAAGACCTTGTAATATATAGGGTACAGTCCTCAGAAAGATATTGCTTTAGTAAAGGTCTAAATTAACCTTAGACTAACAGCTACTCTATATCTGTCCTAAAAACCTTAAAAGTAAGTGTCAAAAAGTAAGTGTCAGAAGTGTACGTTGTATTCCAAGTATGTTAACTACTGGCCAGGGCCAAGTCCAGGAACGCGACATATTCCAACATCAAGCAACGCGAGATTCACAACGTCTGGCATCCAATCAAACTACAGAGCAATATCCCTCAACATAGATACACACACACAAAATTTTTAGAGTAAGTTCAGTGTCCAACACGGGGCTCTAACTCACTACCCTGAGATTATGAGCTGCAAGCTTTACTGACTGAGCCAGCCAGGCACCCAGATGCAAAAATTCTAAACAAATTTTAATAAATAAAATCCAACAATATTTTAAAAATCATTTTTAGAGAGAGAGTGCAAGCATGGCGGGGGGGGGGGGGGAGAGAGAGAGAGAGACAGAGAGAGACAGAGAGAGAGAGGGAGAGAATCTTAAGCGGGCTCCATGCTCAGCTCTTAGCCTGAAACAGGGCTCAATCCCATGACCTTGGGATCATGACCGGAGCTGAAATCAAGAGTCAGACACTTAACCGACTGAGGCACCCAGGTGTCCCTAACAATATGTTAAAAAGATAATACATCATGACAAAGTGAGGATTATCTTAGGAATGCAGAGTTGGTTTAATATTTGAAAACCAATCCATTTAATTCACCATATTCAACAAACTAAAAAGAGGAAGCTATATGATCATGTTGGTAGATATAGAAGAACATTTGACAAAATTCAACACTCATTCACTTTCAGGAAATTAGGAATAGAAAGAAATGTCCTCAACACAATAAAGAGCAAATAAATAAACAACAAAATATATGCAAAGAAGTAGAAAGGATGGGGTGTCTGGATAGCTCAGTCAATAGAGCATGCAACTCTTGATCTTGGGGTTGTGAGTTCGAGCCCCACATTGGGGCTTAATTTCAATCTTAATTAGAGATTACCTAAAAATAGGATCTTATTTTTTAAAAAGTAGAAAGTATGACTCACAGTCAGGAGAAAAGCCATTCTGTAGAAAGACCCAGAAGTGAAGAGATGTGAAGGAATTAGGCTTATAGAAAGACATTGCAAGAGATAATATAAATAGACCTTATATGCCTTATGTGTTCAAGAAGATAGAGAAACACATGAACATTATGAGGAGAAAGATAGAAGTTATAATAAAGATCCAAAAGTGATTTCCATAAATGAAAAAGACATATCTTAAATTTAAAAACACACTGGATGTGATTAAAAGCATATTTAGATACTTAGAAGAAATCATCAGTGAATCTGGAGATATAGCAACATAAAACACCCAAAATAAAGCCTGGAGAGAAAGTAAGAATGGGAAAAAAATAAATAGAACATCAATGACATTTGAGGTAATATCAAGAAGTCAAACATATGAATAATTGGAGACCCAGATTGGGGCAGGGAGATAACAAATACATTTGAAGAAATAATGGACAAATATTTTTCAAATTTAAGTGAAATAAGAAAAAGATAAAAACCATATGATTTCACTGATCTGTGGAATTTAAGAAACAAAAAAAAAACAAGCAAAGGAAGAAGAGAGAGAGAGAGAGAGAGAGATAAACCAAGAATCTTAACTATAGCAAACAAACTGATGGCTACCAGAGGGGAGGTGGGTGGAGGGATGGGAGAAATTGGCCATGGGGATGAAAGAGTAACTCATCCTGATGAAAAAACAAAATAAAGGAATTCCTTCCCCCTGCCCAAATTTTCAAATTTGGTGAAAGAGAGAAACAACAGATTCCAGGGGTACAATGAACCCAGGAAGAAGAAACATAAAGAAAACCACATGAAGACACATCATAATCAAACTGCTGAAAAGGAGTGATAAAGGGGGAATGGCATAAATATCCAGAGAAAAAAGGGCACATTTTATACAGAGGAGCAAAGGAAAAGAATGACGGTATATTTCTCCGGAGGAACGATGCAAGCCATAGGACCTTGGATGGCCATCTTTAAAGTTCTAAAATTTAAAAAAAAGAAATTGTCAACCCAGAATTCTGTACTTAGTGAAAATATCTTTCAAAAACAAAGGCAACCTGCAAACAGAAGACCCAGGATCTAGAACTGCCAAGGGAAATTTGGAAAGAAGTAAATTAGAAAGAATTATACTAATTTGATTTCAAAGCTTTATCATGTGGCATTCATATACAGACACATCAGTTAGTGTTCACCAATTATAATTTCCAGTTTTAATTATAATAGATAATGTTGAATAAAATATAATAAAAATAAGCAAACTAAATAATTTCATATTTTTTACATTTACTTTAAAATCCATTTATAGGGGCACCTGGGTGGTCAGTTGGTTAAGTGTCCAACTTTGGCTCAGGTCATGATCTGATTTGGATCAGATTCATGATTTGGAGCCCTATGTCAGACTCTGTGCTGACAGCTCAGAGCCTGGAGCCTGCTTTGGATTCTGTGTCTCCCCCTCTCTCTGCCTCTCCCCTGCTCAGGCTCTGTCTCTCTTGTTCTCTCTTTCAAAAATAAATAAATATTCAAAAAATTTTAAATGCATTTATAATTAAATATATTAAAACATTATCTAATTTTAGCACAATTGCATTTTATTTTTAAGCTGTCATACTGTTACTGTCAACAAAACAATTACAGGGGCACCTGGGTGGTGCAGTTGTTTGAGCATCTGAATTCACTGAGGTCATGATCTCATTGTTCATGAGTTCAAGCCCATGATGGGCTCACTGCTGAGCCTGTCAGCACAGAGTCCTTTTCAGATCCTCTGTTCCCCTCTCTCTGACCTTCCCCTACTTGTACTCTCACCAAAATAAATAACTTTAAAAATAATAAAACAATTACATGGGAATCAATTATAAAAACATACTTGGTGATCTTAATGAAATAAAAGCAAGAAATATGAATGTTACAAAATAAGTATATAATTCATGAATTATGAATATTTGTATTGATGACTCATCCAAACATTGCCAGCCCATCAACAGAACTTCCATACATTTACAATATTAATTAAATTCAGTCATTTTTACATTTTTCTGTCTTTCATCATAAAAAAACATACCTCAGTGTGTGTGTGTGTGTGTGTGTGTGTGTGTGCGTTTCTTTTAGTTATAAAGAAAATATATTTGTCACGTGGAAGGCTGGAACTTATTTTGTGTAATGTCTTGTTAGCTTTATTTATAACTTTTGAAAATTATTTTTAAAATTTATTTTTGAGAGACAGAGAGAGACAGCGCAAGGAGGGGAGGGTCAGAGAGAGAGGGAGGCACAGAATCTGAAGCAGGCTCCAGGCTCTGAGCTAGCTGTCAGCACAGAGCCTGACGTGGGGCTCGAGCCCACGAACCGTGAGATCATGACCTGAGCCGAAGCCGGACACTTAACCAACTGAGCCACCCAGGCGCCCCTATTTATAACTTTTAAGTATGTCGAATTTGGGGACCTCCTTTGCTCTCTCGCCCTGGGCTACAAACCTGAGAGGCTGGGCAATGTCTGGCAGATGGTGGACCAGGACTTCCCCAAGGTGGTCTGGCCCTGGGACCAAGTGCTGCCTACTCCACCACATTGCCTGGCTGTAGACAACGGGGAGGGTGTTTGGGAAGAGGAAGGCACAGAGAAGTTTCTGGAAGAAGACTGTAAAGAGCTTGAGGAACCTCTGTAGGGAGTGGGATTTATGTTTAGGGGGGCAAGTTTGATGGGTGAGGGAGGTGAGGAGCACAGATGAAGGATGGGGTCCCAGAGGTACTAACTTACCCTCTCGGGACAACAGAGTTACTGAACGGGGGCTCTGAGGAGAGAGTTTGTAGGCTAGACTAGGAAGTCCCTGGATTCTGACCGCTCTGGCTCTCTTCTTCAGCCAACTTCCTGTTATCTTCAGGAATGGAAAACCAGTATCAGTTGGCAATAACAAAAATAAATACAGGGGAGGAAAGTAGCATATCACAGTCTAGCTAAATACTGTTGCCTTCCAGATCCTGGGAGTGCCAGCCAGAGACGGCCAGTGTCAAAGAGGTGTTACCAACAGGCTAGCTAGGCAGAGATCTTTCTCTTTGACGGCATCTGAGGATTACAAAAGTATTCAAAATGCAAAGTTACTTTTTGCCATGTCCAGGTCCACTAAGTCACCTCTAGGACAGCAGGGATACAGCTCCCATTGTCTGGGAAACACCGCTCTGGGCTGGACTCCACAAGGGTGCTTGTCTGACTGGCCACGCCAACCTGCCACCATCTCCATCTGCCATTGCTCTGATGTGTGCTGGGTGCACTGTCTCCCAAGACACCCCCAGCCATTTCTCCCATCCTTGTGCCATGTTGTTCCTCCTGACAGGGAACGAGAGCTATTTCTCTGCCTCCTGGATTCCTGGGCTGGCCTTGGGAGTTGCTTTGACTGGTAGAATGCACCGGAAGTAATAATGCCAGGCACGTTCTAGCCTAGGTGTTACCTGGGCACTTCTGCCTGAACACTTGCGGCCCTGGGCCACCGTGGAAGAAACTCAGTCTGTTGGAGAAAGAGGTCCAGCCAGAGCCCACCTGATCTAGCCACCCAAGCCACTCAATACGGCCAAATAAGTGACTCCAGCCACCACTGCGAGGAGCGACCACCATGGCCCAGTTGAGCCCCCAGCCTCATGAGACCTCCAACAGCTGTTGTTTCAAGTCACTTATGTTCGGGAGTGGGTTATACACGGCAACAGATAATGCAGCGCAGGCCATGCATTGCTGAAACCCTTACTCGTGTTATTTATTCAATCCCCACGACACCCCAGGGAGAATGTTACCTTTGGCGGATGAGAAAACCCGCTTTGGAAGGGTGGCACCACCTGGCTCCCAGTCTCACAGCCACAAAGTGGTGGAACGTGGATTTGGACATAAGTCTGTCTGACTCTGAGAGGGGACAGGGAAAGGGGATGGCCAGGGGTCCAAGGCAACGTCCGTGCACTTGTAACAGGAGGGAGGGGCAGAACCGGGTGCTCGGGCACCCCCCACCGGCCCCCACCTCAGGAAATCTGATTGTCTGAGTTTACTAACACCCCGGTGGGCATTCCTTCAGAAGCCTGGGAAGGAAGGGACATTTCTGGAGCAGTTGCCCCGGACAGAGGGAAGGACAAGAGGGCTGACAGAATAACAGAGGAGGCTGTGGAGTGTCGCTCTCAGTCTCTGGCCCAACCTTCTTCTCTGGAGGCTGCAGAGAGCGAAGGCCACATTTCTCAAACGCTCCCAGGCAATAGCGATCCAGGTGCAAATTCATTTCGGCCGTATGTTGATGCACTTGGTACTATTTGCAAGGCAGCACCGAGTGCCCTTTGTGGTTGGTTTCGCTCACAGATGAGGTGGTAGGAATGTGCAGTTTTCTGGCAACACTGTTTCAGGCGGCTTCCTTTAGCGTCCTGCCTGTTGACAACCAGCTCTGGCCCCAGCAGTGGCCACTTCCTGATCCCTGGATGGCAGCCATGGGGTATGGGCTTGAACTCTGAGCGCCCGTGGGGCCTCAGGGGGAGTAGCCCCCTGGTGGGTCCCCAGTGGCCACCTCCTCTTCTGGGAGATGCTTTTCTTCCTGCTTGGCAACATTACAGGATTCCGGTAGGAGCCACACCTACCTGTCTAACATCTCCTTCTCCTGGATGGTTGGTCTCCCCTCTGCATATGCCCCCTCCTCTCTCTTCAAAGCCTCTCCCCTAGAGGGCTGTCAGCTCCCAGAACTGTTGCTTCTATGCAGATAAGAAGGTAGCCTCTGGTACTGCCAGAGCAATGGACAGTGCGTCCAGAGGGGGACACCATCGCCCTGGAGCTGCCGCTCACACCAGAACCCAGGGGAACGCGTCATTTCTTCTCTGGGGGCCTCCGTTTTCTAACCTGCAAAATGATAGACTCAAAACGAAAGGTCCCTCCCAGCTGCAACCTACCGTGATTCATTCCACGAGCATGTAATTGAGGGCTTGCTGTCTGACAGGTACTGGGCTAGGTGCTGGGGCAGCAGGGTGAGTGGGGCCTGTCTCTGTCCTTACAGAAGTCCCCTTCTAGAAGACAGGCAGACGGAGAGGCGTGGGATTTCACACAGAGGGCGATGTGCTGTAGATGGAAGAATCAGCAGTTGTAGCAGTCTCGTTACAAAAAGTGGTGATCTCCTGGCCTCTGGGCCTCCCCTTTCCACTCTTCAGGCATGGCCGCTCTGAATTCTTCTAGATGATTCCTCTGAGTCATCATATCTTTAGGAAAGAGATGTGCATTGCTATTTCTGGGGTTTTTAGAGTTAAGTACCAGTTAAGTTCTCACTCTGTAAGGAATAGACTAAATTCTCTTTCAGGTACAGGGGGATAGGGGTGCAGAGAGAGAGGGAGTGGGGGACACAGAATCCAAAGGAGGCTCCAGGCTCTGAGCTATCAGCACAGACCCCTACACGGGGCTCGAATCCACGAACTGCAAGATCATGACCTGAGCCAAAGTTGGATGCTTAACTGTTTGCTTAGTTTTCTTTATACATATAGGTGATTCGCCCCCTCCCAAATCTTTCCCAGGAGCATAGATTTTATCACAGTATGTTCAAACTTCAGGCGTCCTGTGCACTTTATCTTCTTGAAGAAATCTCTGCCAGACCCTTTGGCTCGTCCCAGGAGATCCGGCTGCCCTCTGCTCCTGGGATGGGCCCCTGACCGCTCTCTGCTGCTGCCCTTCTGTTCCTTTTCCTTGGTTTTGGTGGAACACACCCTCCCCCCTCACACTGTGGCGAGTGGTAAACCGGAGTTGCCGCTTCTGGATAATTTGCATGTCTTGACGCATTTTTATCCTACACTTAATTAATAGTCTGGCAGGGTATGGAGTTTTAGGTTGGAAATAATTTTCTCTTAGAACTTCAAAGGCAACAGACACTCCATTAGCTTCTACTGCTGAACAACGAACGCTATGTTGAGTCCTGGTCCTTTAACATGGCTCGGTTTTCTTTCTAAAAGTCTGTAAGACCTTCCCTTTGTCTCCGTCGTTCTGACATTCCATGGCGATGTGCTTTGGTGAGGGCACACTTGTATGCGCTGTTGGCCTGTTCAGGTTGAAACTCAAGTCATTCAATCCTGGAGAATGCTCTTCACTTACCTTTTTAGGAATTTTTCTCTCCTCTGCTTTTAGTTTCTCTCTTTCCAGGTTTCCTTTTAGTTAGATGATGATCCACCCGAACCGGTCATCTGATTTCATCTTCGTTTCTGTTTTCCTTTGTTGTTTTGTTTGCTGTAGTTTGGAGAGGGTATCATCAACTTCCAGCTTTCCCGTCTGTTTCCATTTCTGATATGTATCGTCCTTCCTTTCTTCTTTTTTTTCTTCCTTCCTTCCCTTCTCTCTCTTTCCTCCTCCTTCTTTCTTTCTTTCTCTTTTCTTTCTTTCTTTCTTCCTCTCTCTCCATTTCTTTCTCTTTTTCTTTCTACTCTTTTCTTCCTTCTTTCCTTTCTCTATTTCTTTCTTTTTCTCTTTTTCTTCCTTCCTTCCTCTCTCTTTCTTTCCTCTTTCTTTTTCTTTCTTTCTCTTTCTACTTTTTTCTTTCTTTCTTTCTTTCTTTCTTTCTTTCTTTCTTTCTTTCTTTCTTTCTTTCTTTCTTTCTTTCTTTCTTTCTTTCTTTCGAGACAGCATGAGCAGGGGTGGGGGCAGAGGAGGGACAGAGGATCCAAAGCAGGCTCCGCAATGAGAGCAGCAAGCCCAATGTGGGGCTTGAACTCACGAATCTTGAGATCATGGCCTGAGCTGAAGTCAGTCACTCAACAGATTGAGCCACCCAAGTGCCCCTCTGTAATATTTTTAATTTCTAAGACCTCATTTTGTTCTCTGAACATTTACTTTTATAGCATGTTTTTTTAAAATTTCATGGATGCATTATCATTTAAAATGCATGGATGCATATTTCTCTTAGAATAAGTGACTTAAAATTTTTTTCTTCTCTCTGCAGAGTCTTTCAAATTGCTTTTGTCTGCTTTCTTTAAGGTATATGTATTTATTTTTGAGAGAGAGAGAGAGAGAGAGAGAGAGAGAGAGTGCTCGAGCACACGAGCAGAGGAAGGACCGAGAGAGGGAAAGAGAGAATCCCAAGCAGGCTCTACACTGTCAGGGCAGAGCCCAACACAGAACTTGATCTCACAAATCGTGAAATCATGACCTGAGCCAAAATCAAGAGTCTGACACTTAACCGACTGAGCCACCCAGGGGCCCCTGTCTGCTTGTTTCCATCTCCTCCCCCTCTTTTTCATACTAGATACTTTCCTCATAAGTCTATCGATCCTTGGATTTCTATTGAAGAATGCGACTCTCAAAGCCCTGTGTGGGGGGTGGGCCTTTCCTGCCCTGGTCTTTAGAAACCCCAGTGTCAGAGTCAGAGTCCTATACTTATTCCACCTGTGGTGTACCTGCCTCAATGACATCAGTGTCCTTCGGCCCAAAGACTCCCCTGCCCCCCAACACACACAACCTCCCCACTATCAACACCCCTCACTAGAGTGGTACATTTGTTGCTATCCGTGAACCTATGCTGTCGTATCACAGTCACCCTGAGTCCATAGTGTACGTGAGGGCTCACTCCTGGTATGATATGTTTTCCGAGTTGGGCAGATGTGTAAAGATGTGCATCCACAGTTAAGAGTCTCATACGGAGTAGTTTCACTGCCTTAAAAATCCTTGGCGCGCTACCTGTTCATCTCTTCTCCCTCCCTGCCCCCTCGGAGCCACTTACTTAAAAAAAAAATTTTTTTTTTACATTTATTTGTTTTTGAGAGACAGAGAGAGACAGAGCACGAACAAGGGAGGAGCAGAGAGAGAAAGGGACACAGAGTCAGAAGCAGGCTCCAGGCTCCAAGCTGTCAGCACAGAGCCTGACGCAGGGCTCGAACCCATGAACCGTGAGATCATGACCTGAACCGAAGTCGGACGCTCAACTGACTGAGCCACCCAGGCGCCCCCCACTTACATTTTAAGCATGTGCTCTACCACTGAGCTACACCCCCACCTCCCACTTAAATTTTAAAAACTGCACCTTTACTCCTACTTCTAGAGGTAACCATGCCAGCCACTGATCCCGGGCCTGAGTGGGGAGGCCCCTGATGGGGGCTGGGTGGTCTTGGCCCTCCTCTGTGCTGGTTCAGGACTCAGCATTCCTCTGCCATCCTCTCTCCAACCTCCAAAACTTGTTGCTGCCCTCTTCTGCCTCATTCTATTTGTTTCTACAAGTCCACACCTTAAAAAAAAAAAAAAAAGTCCCTCTACTATAGTTTAGCAGGGCTTCAGGTGGGCTTGAAGGAAAATGCAAGATCTCAATCTATTACCTTTCATTACTAGTCGCCCCCATTGGATTTTCTGTTTCTACCTCAAATTCAGCGTGGCCCGGGCTCATCCGTCACTTTCCACCCCAGGGTGAACTCCTCATCCATCTCTCCTGATCTCTGTGGGTCCTACTTCCTCTTCTGGAGGAGGGAGCCAGCCACCCCCCAGATGGCATCCTCACACCCAGTCCTGAGCGAATGAATGAACAAAGCAAAACCTGTCGAGGCCTTGCCACTTCCCACTCAGATTTGTCTAGAGTCCAACGTCCGTATTTCTGAGTTACACAGGCAAGTTTCCACAATAGGACTCCAGTCTACCCCTCTGGGCCTAATTCTCCGGTCACTTCTGCTGGGTGTGGTCACTGTGAAATCACTGGCCCCCCTCTGACTCTCTTCACTCGGCCTGTGCATCTGTTAAGACCCGGTTGAAACGGTGCCTCCGACACACCGCTCCCCAAGTTACCCTGGGGAAGTCGTGCCTCCACTTTCTGGGTTCCCAAACTCAAACAGAATGTTGTATCTGCTTACATATCTGTCTCTCTTTGGGCTTCTTTTGGGGGTGGGGGCAGGGACTGTGTCTTGCTCATTTTGTACTTTCAGGGCCCAGCTTGGGGACTTGTAAGCTCTTAGTAATCACTGACTGAATGATTGGCTTTATAACTGGACTTCATCAGTTATCTATGCCTGTCTATGATTTTGGTTTCACTGTCACCATATATTTTTTAATATTTTATTTTTTATAGTTTTTTTTTAAAGTTTATTCATTTATTTTGAGAGAGAGAGAAAGAGCAAGTCAGGGAGCACCAGAGAGGGGAAGAGAGAGAGAGACAGAGAGAGAGAGACACAGAGAGAGAGAGAGAATCCCAAGCTGCACTGTCAGCATGGAGCCTGATGTGGGACTCGAACTCACCAACTGTGAGATCATGACCTGAGCCAAAGTTGGACGCTTAACCGACTGAGCCACCCAGGTGCCCTGTCACCATATTAATAACAATTTTATTGATTTCAATTTTTAGTAATTGAACTCCTTGAAAGTCTCATAAGGAGGACCTTCTCCATATCAAGGACTGCTGGCAGCAAGGGGGGGACAAGAGTATGCTTTTTGTGGGTTGCCTTGTCCTGATTTTTTATTTTACTTCTGTCACCCCCCTGAGGGCAGGGCCCGTGCCTGGCTATTCAGCATCCAGCACTGGGCATAGAGGCGCTCAGTAAAGAGTTGCAGACTGACTACGTGTGCTCCGGGGATGGGAAGGGAAGTGGGCCGGTTTGGGGTGACTTCGGTATGAAGGCAAACTCAGGTCAGGCCTGGATCTGGCGGGGGGTGGGGGGTGGGGGGTGAGTGTGCGGCAGTGGGGACCAGAGCAGCATGTGGGAGAGGACGTCTGGGAACAGCCAGTCACAGGCAGGGGTTCTTTGGGAAGCAGGAAGCACGGAGATGAGGAAGGTATTAGATGGTGACTGACAGAGAGAAAAGGGGGTGAGTGGCAGTTGGGTGGGGGTGGCGAGTGCAATGAAGGGTTGAAGTAGGTGGGAAGGCCTCCCTCCAATGGCTGCCTGGCCCCAGCCCTCCCACTTGCCTTCCTCCCGTTTCTCGGGACCTGACACCTTGTAGTGTGTGTGTGAGAGCCACCCAGTCTTCCCTTCCCCCCTGAGCGTCTTCAGTCCGGACCCAGATCTGTGCTCCGGGATGGGATGGGACAGGATTGCCACCCCCTCCTTCCCCAGGCTGATGTGAGCCCCATGACTTTCCCAGACTCCGCTCTCTTCCTGAGCAGCTGGGCCTGAGTCCTGGGGAAGCTACTGAAGAGGGACAGTGAGTATCGGCGAGTCTGGTGGAGGAGGGAAGGTGCTCCCTCACACATACAGAGTATCCAGCTTGGTCCTCTCCTGCTTCTCCCCTACTTAAAAATACATAGCTGTACAGGGGCCCTGGGTGGCTCAGTCGGTTGAGAGTCCAACTTTCGATTTCGGCTCAGGTCATGATCTTACCGTTTGTGAGATTGAGCCCCATGTCGAGTTCTGCACTCAAAACACAGAATGTGCTTGAGATTCTCTCTCTCTCAACCTCTCCTTCTCTCTGCCCTTCTCACCCCTCTCTCACTCTCTTAAAAAAAAAAAAATTTAAAAACTGCAAAACTGGGGCGCCTAGGTGGCTCAATTGGTTAAGTGTCCAACTTCAGCTCAGGTCATGATCTCGCGGTCTGTGGGTTCGAGCCCCACATCGGGCTCTGTGCTGACAGCTCAGAGCCTGGAGTCTGCTTGGGATCCTGTGTCTCCGTCTCTGCACCTCCCCTGCTCTCTCTCTCTCTAAAATAAACATTAAAAAATACATAACCATACACAAAATCATTACAATTGAGAAAATCAATAAGAAAACCTTTTCCTGGCATTCCATGATGGTCCGCCTCTCCCCCACCCCCCGCCTCTGGGGTCTCCTGTCTCCCCTTGCTACTGAACTCCTTGAAGAAGAGACTACACCTCTGCCTCCACCTGCACTCCACACACTGACTCCTTAGCTCATCCCTGTCCTTGGAAACTGCTGTCCTAGGGGGCCAGAGGACTCCCGTTGCCAAGTCCGTGGTGGTGGTGGTAGGCGTCTCCCAGGCCTTGTAGCCCATGAATGCTGCAGCCCCCTCATCGCCTCGGGACTACCCTCCCTCCTGCCTCTTCTTCCTCCTCGCCTGCCCATGATCTTTGCCTTCTTTCATGGCTGCCCCTCTTGCCCTCAAGCCCCCAGCTCTAGAATGAATTATCAATGCACTTGGAGTCCTTTGAGTGCCCCCCACTTAATTCCCCACCTTCCCCAGAGAGGCAGTGACCTGAACTTGCTATCTATCAGTTCTACAAATTACTTAAATGTTTGCTGCATGTACATAAACGCTTATGATATACGGCATCATTATGCCTGTTTTCAAACACTATGTAAATGGCAATACTCCCTCTGTGTCTTTCTTCGCTTACGTTGTTTTCCTTCTCAAATGCACCCCGCGGATACACGTAGCTCTGTGCCTTCCCTTTCCCTGGAGTATAATATTCCATGTGAGAATGTGCCACACTTGGAGTAGACCTTTGGAACATACCCAGCGGAGGCCATTCTGGACTCATCTTTCACGCAGCAACCCAGTCCCATCTTCTGTTCCACTGTTGTTCAAAGAGCCTCCTGCTATCATTCTCCAGAGCACCCTCCCTATTTGGGACTTTGTCACCTGCCACCTGCCGGTGTGGGTGGCCACCTGATCAACCCCTGAGCCCCAACATGTCACCCAGCCTATTCTCCCCACACCTACTTTCTCTCCAAACCGGACATGGATCCATCACTGCTTTGCGCTAAGCTCCCCCTGGGCACGCTGCCCCACAGCCCTGGCTTGGACCCCCCCCAGCTTGGCCTGGGGGATCCCGCACAGCCCAGCTCCCACCTTTCCAGTGTCATCTTCCAGTGTTGCAGCCCCTGGGGTTCTCCTGCCCTTCACCAAACCAAATGGGTCCCCCCCTGCCTTCGCTCACTTACTGCCCCACATGGCGAGCTCTCCTGCTGTCTTGTCTTTCCTTCCAGGCTCCTCATAAGCCCAATCCTCTCCAAGAGCCCTTTCCTGAACACCTTTGAAGACCAAGCACTCGGTGCTGGAACCACTCAGAAGCCCGGACCGCTATGTGTTTATTTAAATACAAGACTGTCGCCCTCTGATGGGAGCTCCTCAAGGACTCGGGCCGTCCCTTGAAGCTTCTTCGCAGACCTCAGCAGGGTCAGCACTTACTGGATACGAACAGGTGCAAGCTTGGTGTGCCTGCTTCGTATCCGCTGTTCCTCTTCTTTCCTTAACCTTCTGTGTGGTCAGGGCTTCTAACCATGTTAAAGATAAGGAAATCCAGCTGCAATTCACCTGCCTGGGACTTTCCCAGCATCATAGGATGTGGATGTGCTTTGGCAATGACAGTGGTGGGTTGGGCTGCTGGTAGCCCCCTGGTCTCCTGGCCCCTGCCTCTCCTGCCCGGGTTTAACCCTTTGCTGCCACACGAACCTTCCCCGAGCTCTAGCAAAGCTCCTCTACAGACCTAAAACGTCTCTCCTCTCCTCCTATGTTTCCTCTTCTCATTGGGCTGAGTCCCACAGGACTTGAGCTTTCCTCCTTGGAGCGCCGGGAGCTCAGCCCACCTCCATCAGGTTCTCGGCCAGAGAACCAGCTCTCTGAGAACAGAGACTCCTCCTGTAGTTCTCTGGTGTTCACCCACTCTGACCCACCCCACATGCTTGGCCCATCCTAAAGCCCAGGGAGTGGCCTAATGTAGACAATCCGAGCTCCAGGTTCAAGAGCAGGAGGGGCACTGACCCCTAGCGCGGCTACAAGCCTTCTAGTCTGCTCGGGAAGCTCCAGAGTGCCCGTCCCACCTCTGCACCACCCTGCCCCCCATCGGCCCCCGCCCCCAGCCCCGGAGGCTAGGACATAGTGTCTTTCAGCTCCCGCTGCCACCATAACCATCTTCTCTGGAGGGGCTGTTTTTCTAAACTTTTGACCCCGGGATGGAGGCAGATTGCAGATGTGGAGAGGTCCTGGGCCCATGTGGGGAGATGTCTGTGTGACTACCGAGTGGTATGTGTCCCTGCCCTGAGCATCCACAGGGCTTAACAGCAGGCTTTCAGGATGGAAGGGACCTCTCAGTGTAAACATAGCTGGGTAGTGAGGGGCACGTGTGAGTGCCCGTGTGTGTCTGCACACGCGCTCAGGTGAACGCTTGTGTGTGGTCGTTGTGAATTCCCCACCTCAGACAAGGGCCTCTTTGTCTTCCCTGCTCAGACTCTCTGTTCCATCGGGAGGCCCCCGCTTGCTTCTTTTTATAGGCTCCTTCTCTCTCCCGTTCCCTCTGTCCCACAGCGGCTATTCCAAGTCCCGACTTACCTCATTCTGCCCAGAAGAGAATGGCAGCTGGGGAACTCTGAAGCCAGTGCCTAACTCCTGCCTCTGAGCCACTCTTACCTCAGTTTCCCCCTTGGGAGTCTCCAAGAAGGGGTGGGGGGAAAAGGCAAAGCAAATAATGTCACTCAACTGCTGAGACTAAGCCACTGAGCCTCCCTCTTCCCTTTCCCCACTGTCGACCACGGTATTCCTCATTCTTAGTGCTTTATCTGTTAATCTCTTTGTCTCTGGGTCTCGATGTCCTCATCTGTGAAATGGGGATAATAACAGCAGGTAACTCAAAGTTGTTGTGGGGGGATTACAGGAAACATAAGGTGTCTGGCACATAGTGAGAGCTCATTAAATGTTAGTAATTATTACCATTAAACGTCTTTATTGAGCCTGTCTGCCTGGTATACTAACTAGTCTTTAGAGACCACTTCCTTCTAGATCACTCAGTATTTCTCTTGCCTTCTTCCATTTTTGTTCAGGAGACTGCATAGGTCACCAAGTTGGAGAGGTTCGCCAAGTCCCCACTCAGCGGAGGGAA
>PJEM01019458.1:0-15868 GCA_004023845.1 Helogale parvula
GAGGCCTCAACTGCCATGCAAACTGTTGAGAAAGTTTGGAGGTAGTATAGAGAGAGTGCCCTAAGGCTCCGCCGGCCAGGCCAGTGGCGACCAGAGATGAGGCGAGAGAGATGCCGGCTACCAAGGGGAGGAAGACGGCACGCTTTGACTTTTGACTTAGGGGATGAGGGTATGTTCGACCCTAGATACTCAGCAGGGGTAAGGATGGTCAACTGAGGTACCAATGTCACGGGAAGGCATAGTAATTCAGGACTGACGGTGTTAGAGAGATTTTTAGAAAGAGTGCCGTTGCACCAGAAAAAGAACCCTTCGGGGGCTCTTAGTGGCCTTTCAGGCAGGGCAGTCTGATTGCACAGATTGGTGCTGGCGTTAGAGTAGCAAAACGAGAACTGTTGTTGAAGTGGGTTTGGGAACAAGGACACGTCAAAAATGGGAGGAGGGGAAGGGAACAGGTCGTTGGTGGTGTTTAGGGAGCGGGGTAAGGAACGGCCGTTAAGGGAGGGCGTCCCAGTGCTGCGCATAGGAAACAGGCTGAGATGTTGCCAAGGCCGGTGGCGTTGATTATTGACAGACCTTCTCGCAACAGGGACAGCGAAGAGAAGGGCTGTGGGGGAGAAAGCTGTGACTGTATACGGGCTTCCGTTTGTTGGATTTCTGCGTGGACAGTGGTCTGGACCTGAACATAGGATCTCCAAATGTAAATACGGCTACTAGGCCCTGGTGCAATACCAGCCATATACATGGCTCCTTTGACTGGGGAGGTTCATCGTGGATCCCATGGGTCCCAAACGACCCAGGTATATCCTATAGGTGTCTTGAAAAATTTATACCTCTTGTATTGATCAAGAATAATATCAGAACTTCTAAGAGTCCTAGCAGAGTGGATGTTACAATAATAATAAGGACAGCCCACGTTTTTCTGTCTCCAATAATTTTTACAGTTGTACTGAGTCTGGTCGAACAAGAAGCAGAGCTTCGGATCCACCTTACCTGGTTCAGCTCTGAAGTCTGAAAAATTTAACATAACGGGGGAAGAACACCCAGAGGCTGGGCAGTCGGCGGTGGCAAGGACTGTGCTTCCCGCTGGAATTTCGTTTCCCCAACCATCTGACCTGGTCCAGTTTTCCGTCATGTAAAAACGCCAGGCGAAAGGAGATGTGGGATTAGCGGGACAGTGTTTCAGACTTGAGTGTGGCCCATGGGATCGTCACAAGTAGGAGCCGCAGCACCGTCCGGTTCGTCTGGATCATCATTTTTATCTGTGGGAAGAAAGGACAGGTCGTTGTCAGGGAGGCAATTGCCCCCTGGGGTGATTTTGTTATCTGCTGTTTTCACCAATCTTTCTGGCAGCCATCTGGCTGTTTTTTTCTTTTTTGTCATAAATGCAGGCTGAGCCTCTCCCCCAGATAAGGACTGGGTCTGGTCCATTCCACTTGCGGGTCAGGGGGTCTTTCCACATAACCGTGGCGAAGTCTTTCTTAGTTTCTGGATGCCAGAGTCGATCGGCTGCGGATTTGCCGTGGGCATCCAGGCTGAGGGAATTGATGACAAATGGAGCACGGTGTAGGATGTTGTTGGGGGAGCTTTTCTGTGGGTGTAACTCCCCCTTTTTCAGTTTGTGAAGGGTATTTTTAATAGTTTGATGGGCACTCTCAACGATGCCTTGACCTTGGGGGTTGTGAGGGATACCAGGGACATGTTTGATTTGAAGCCGTCTACAAAAGGCTTGGAAATTTTGCCCAGTATATCCGGGGCCATTGTCAGTTTTAATAACCTTGGGTGCGCCCATGATGGAGAGACAAGTGAGTACATGAGCTATAACATTTTCTGAGGCTTCTCCCGTTTGCAGCGAGGCGGAGATGAACCCACTGAAAGTGTCAATGGTTACATGAAGGTATCTAAGTTTACCAAATTCTGGGAGGTGGGTGACATCCATTTGCCAGATTTCATTGGGGGTTAAACCCCTGGGGTTTACGCCTACATGAAGAGTGGGTAGGAGGGTGACACACGCAGGGCGGTTTTTAACAATGGCGAGCCTGGTCACGTGTGATTTTAAAAAGGAAACGTAGGGTCTGTCGAGCTGCTTCGACTGAGGATGAAAGGACCGGGAAAACTAAAGGAGTGGCGTTATCAGCGCAGCATTGCCTTTGGAAAGGGGGCCGGTGGGTCAGAACGGGCTCGAAGGTGGCCGATAAAAAAGGGTTGTGTCCTGGAGGTAATTAATCTTTGCAGTTGGGAGAAGAGCGGGGCAGCGTTAGTAGAAGGCTTACTATAGGGAACTGTTTCAAGGACCGGGACCGATTGTGCGATGTATGCACTGTCAGTATACAGGTTAAAAGGAAGGTTGGGCAGTTGTTGAAAAACTTGTATTAGGGCAAACAGCTCGACGAGCTGAGCCGACTGATGTGGGGAGCGAACAGAGTGGGCTTGCCCATCGATAACATAGGCAGCAATCCCATTGGAAGAACCATCGGTAAAGACCACAAGGGCATTGGGCAGGGGCTGATGTGCAGTGTTTTTAGGGAAGATGAAAGGGTGGAGTCTAGCACAGTGGCGTAGCCTGTCGGCAGGATAATGGTTGTCTGTGTCTCCTAAGAAGGAGGAGCAAGCAACAGGCCATTCATTGGTGGTTTGTAAAAGCCACCGGAGTTGCGTCCCTGTGTATGGAATACCAGTTTTATCGGGGTCCTTGCCAAAGTATTGGCGGCTTTGTTCCCGTCCAGTGAGGATAAGTTCAGCGACCAGAGAGGCGTAGGGCGCAAGGACCTTGGAGGGAGATGCTGGCAAGTGGACCCAGAGAAGGGGGGCTTGTTGCCACAAAACCCCAGTAGGTGTATGTGAGGTAGCACAGACGATAAAAAGAAGGGGGTCCGCATATGATATAAACTGAACTCCCTGGTTGCGAATGGCATTTTCTACGAGATGCAGTGCATTCCTGGCTTGAGGCGTTAAGGAACGGGCAGAGGCGGGGTCAGGGTCTCCTCTGAGAATTTCAAAAAGCGGTTTGAGCTCTCCGGTGGTGAGTTTGAGGTAGGGTCTAATCCAATTTATATCTCCTAGCAGCTTTTGAAAATCATTAAGGGTTTTTAGATGACCAGCGCGCAGGCAAAGTTTTTGTGTAGTGATTTTGTGGTGGCGAAGCTCAAAGCCGAGGTAGAAATAAGGATCCTGAAGCTGAATTTTATCAGGGGCGATCTCTAAGCCTTTGTCAGCTAATTGGCGGGTTAGCTCCTGGTGGCAGAGAAGCAATTGAGAGCCGTCAGGTCCGGCCAGTAATATGTCATCCATGTAGTGAATGATATAGAGGGAAGGCCAAGAGTTTCGCAGGGGATCAATTGCCTGAGCAACAAATTTTTGACGGAGGGTGGGGCTGTTGGCCATACCCTGAGGTAGGTTCCTTTATGCCTTGAGAATACCTTCCTAAGCCTTGTCCGGGGCGAAAGCCCTGATTCAACATCTGGCGAGTGATAACATCATTTGGACTGCACATGATTAGTTTCAGTTAGGCCAGGATGTCTCTCCCCCAGAGATTAACAGGTAAATTGGGGATTACGTATGGCTGTACAGAACCTGTATTGCCTTCCTCGTCAGCCCAGGTAAGAATCTTAGAACTCTGTTGAGGACTGGATGTTTGCCCTATGCCTTTAAGATGAGTGAAAGATGCCGTAAGAGGCCAGGAAGAGGGCCAGTATTTGGCTGAGATCACAGTAGCATCAGCCCCTGTGTCTATGAGTCCTTCAGAAGTCTTACCATCCAGTTTTAATTTAAGAAGAGGTCTATCTTGAGTGATCTGTTGGACCCAGTAGGTATCCGAGGACCCAAAGTTATCTGTGCCTCGGAGGGCCCGGAGGGATCGGTGTTTGGAATGAGGGAGGGGAAGCAGGAGCAGTTGGGCAGTCCTGTCCTGCGGTGACGGTTGGGGGCCAGAGGCGGCAGAAACTAGGATCTTTATCTCCCCTGTGTAATCATTGTCTATGACTCCGGTGGAAATAATGAGTCCCTGTTAGACAGAACTAGCTCGACCCACCAGAAGCCCAAAAGTATCGGGTGGTAGGGGGCCAAAGACTCCCAGTGGGCAGGACCTGTGTCCCCGTTTCAGGGGTTAAAACTGTTGTGGCGGAGGAACAGAGGTCCAGTCCCGCGCTGCCTGAGGTGGCTCGCAGGAGGTCATCGATGGTTGATTTTGGAGAGGGGGGGACAAACCCGATAGCCCCGGGGGCCCGTCCCTGATGAGGGGCCAGGGGCTGGCCCCGTTGGAAGTTTCCCTGCTTTTGTCTAAGGGGGTTTCCGAGGGCGTCTGTCCTAGAACGGCAATCAGAGGCCCAATGTTTTCCTCGCTTACATTTTGGACAGAGGGTGGAGGGAGGAGGCCGAGGTGCTCTCGGTCGGGTACATTCCCTAGAGAAGTGTCCTGTTTGTCCACAATTAAAGCAGGCTTTGGAGGCAGGAGTGGAAGTTCTTAAAGCAGCGCCGATGGCCAGCCCCATGGCGTGGGCAGTCCCAGTGCCTGCACAAAGTCTAATGTAGTCAGAGAGTTCTCCTCGCTGATAAGGGCGAATAGCAGCCTGACAGGCGGGATTAGGGGTTTCAAATGCAAGATGTTTAACGAAGGCGCTGTCAGTTTCTCTTTGCCCCACAAGCCTCTCGGCGGCGTCCTGGCGCCTGCTCACAAAGTTACTATAAGGCTCGTCAGGGCCCTGCCTGATTTCAGCAAGGGATGTAGTGCTGGCCCTTTAGGAGGGAGCCGTTTCCATGCTTTGAGGCCGGCGCATTGTACCTGTGCCAGAAGCCCAGGAGGAAATTTGGCCTGTTTTTCATTAGTGTCATAGGGGCTTTTCCCCAAAAGTTTTTCTCTAGTCCAAGCCTTTGAGGTCCGGTTTGTAGAATTACGGATGGCTGTTTCCCGACAGTTTTCTGCAAATTCGGTTCTCCAAAGGACATAATCCCCTCCACTTAAGGTGGCACGGGCAAGAAAATTCCAATCATTGGGAGTGAGCCAATTTTCACTTAGATTATCCAGTAAAGACAACGTAAAGGGAGCCGTGGGGCCATAACTGGTTACTGCAGCTTTAAGTTCTTTTATGTGCTCGAACCCGGGGTGTTGATATTGTTGTTGTCTTATAGCTTCCCGCTCAAGGTTACGCCTAGTCTCATTATTGGGGTCACCATTATTAGGTCGAGCTGTTTCCTCCTCATTATCAATTTGGGCTGCCTCAGCCTTGTTTTCCCCTTCGTCAGAGGAATCATCATCAGCTTGTTCCTCTGTATTTTGAGTGGTATTGGGAGCACTAGCAGAGTGAGAACGAGTCACAGGAAATGCTAATAAGGGCTTTCGGACCTCTTGGGGTTTTGGTTTCACTTCTGCAGTGCTTGGAACTGCCGAGAATGCCAGGGATTGTAATTGTGAATCGAGCGCTCTAAGCTCCTGGAGTAGTTCTGCTTTTCCTTTTCCTCAATTAACTTTCTGAAAGAGGCTGTTTTTTGGGCCAAAGCTGCTGTGGCTTGAGTAGTGTGTTCAAAGGGATCGGCCAGGTTAAAAATCGGGGTGAGAAAAGGAGGAGCTGTGGCATAAGGTGGTGGGTAAGAGACTGAAGGCGACTGCTCAGGATTACAGTACTTAATGGCCTTTTCCTCCAGAGAAGCAGTTTCTTCAAGGGTAATGTAATCATCAGGGCTTGTTTTAGGAGGCTGTACTGTGGCATGTAAAACAGGATAAAGTCGTGGGGGCTGGGGGACGGATTCCTCAGGAGGTGAACCCATGGAAATCTTAAGGGCTGCTTCCTCAGGCGAAGGCATTTGAATAGAGACTGAATCACAGACAGAGGGGGGACGGGAAGTCTTTTGCAGGATTTCTTCCCTGTCCTCAATTATCTTTTTTAATTCTGGGGAAAATTTTGAGACCTGAAGGATGTCATTAATTAAGTTCCAATAAGAAAATGCCAGGACCGGGACTTTCTCGGGCCCAAAAGTCTCATAGAAGTCTTTAAGACAGTCACCTACTCTTTTCCATCGTTTTTCATCTATTGTCCCCTCTTGGGGAAACCATGGACAAATGTTATTGATATAACTGAAAAATCTTACTAAATCCTTCTTTTTAACCCTAGTTCCTCGAGTCCTGAGAGATTCCTTAAGACCTTTTAAGAACAAATCATGCTTGGATAATGTCTGTCCCATAATGTCCGATTACCCAGCCAGATATTCGACGCAAGACAAACAAAGGGAAGGGAGCCCCTTCCAACGAGGAGACCAATCAGATGCCTGTCTGGCCGCGTCCCGAAGGAGCTTAGGTGAAGGTTAGCCGTAGTGGACTCAGCGTTGTGACTTACGACCGGAAGCTATTCCAGTGCCATCATAGACGTTATGCTTTTCACCAGGGTATCGCAGAGCAGGCCCACCCGAGCTCCGTGGGTTTCTGGAGACTTTAGGAGTCCCCCCCGTGGAGCTACAAACTCGAACCCTGTAGGCAAGCCAGACTGGGCCGCACAATCACTCACACACACACCCAGAGGCTATAACATTCCCACCCACAAAGGTTTTACAAACAAGACCGAGACAGTAACAGAAAACACTTCACAGGCTGATGGCTCTGTGGCGATCACCGCGGATCTAACCCTAACTCTTAACTGTCTCTTGCTTTTTCAGATCTGTCTCACAGGCTGGTGGCTCTGTGGCGATCACTGCAGATCTGTACTCACTTCCATATGGAAGTGGCGATCCCTTGTGGTAGCCCTAAGTGTTTGTGCCTTGAGAATTCCTATGCTTGTCCCATTATCGTCGCTATTGTTTACCTCTCCAGATCTGTCTCACAGGTGGGCGACCCTGTGGCGATCACTGCGGATCTCCTTACTTCCGTGCTGAAGCAGCGATCCGTGTCCGTGCGGCCGTTTTTCCGAGAGCAACGTTCACCCGGTTCTTGCCTGCACTCCAAGCCTCACAGTTGGGCGCCAATATGCCCTGGCCCGCGGGGTCATTCAACAGGAACCTGGAGGAGGGAACGGGTGAATGTATGGGACAAGAGACACAAAGAATGAGAGCAAGACAGGAGGTCTGATCAAGCTCCAACGTTTATTCAAAAGGGGGCTGCTTATATACACAACCAGGGGGAAGAAAAATGAGGGGAAGGGGGAAAGAATGCTGAGAGGGGTAATTGGTACCAGGAACCGATCAGACAGTGACCGATGATAATCTCAGTTCCTGGAGTCAACAGTTATGTATGACCCTTCAGGAACTAACAGTTATTTACTGCTGTTTGTTTTGCTGTAACATTTCGCTAAGGTTGGTTAGTTCTGCCTTAATTTTTCCATCAGAGTTCTTTCAACCCTTTGGCTCCCGGCACTTTTCCACACACACACCCTCAGAAGTCACTTTTGCCTCTGAAAGAATTTGTTACCTACTTCGCAAGTCAGTCCCTACCCGAACCTGCTTCGCTGCCCTTTTGTGACGCCCCTTCTGCTCTGTCTGGTGCGTTGCAAGGTCCCGTGGTGGAGGGGGGAGTAAATACTTAAGAATAGGCCCATGTAGGGCATATGTTGCTCGAGTTTATATGTTTAAAACACTCAGAGGATGCTGGTGTGTTTTATCGGCTGCCGTTCTGTCATTTACAGACTGGAAACAATTTCCAGTTGAATGTCGGCCTCATTCCTGGAAATTCCTCTGCCCTGCGTTTCCGTGTCCCTCCAAAGACCCCGGTTTCCCACGAGGGGTCTTACTCCTCAAGACCCTTCCTCCCACTTCTTTACTTCTTCCTTTTTTAATCATTTGGGTTATTTTGGGAGGAATGTAATTAAAAACCCAAATTCCCAACCCAGGTGAACCTCTCCACGAAGGTAGTAGAGAAAGAAACAGTTTTATTATTTAAAAAATTTTTTGCTTAATATTTATTTGTTTTTGAGAGACACAGAGAGAGTGTAAGCAGGGAAGGGGCAGCGAGAGAGAGAGGAGGAGACACAGAAACTGAAGCAGGCTCCGAGCTGTCAGCCCAGAGCCTGACATGGGGCTCAAACCCACGAACCACAAGATCATGACCTGAGCCAAAGTTGGGTACTTAACCGACTGAGCCCCCCAAGTGCATCAGAGCAGTTTTATTATTGAGTGTCCATTGAACCAGAAGGTGCCGTGCCTTGCAGGCCGCCTGCGGAGAGACTGCACAGACAGAAGGAGGGGGAACCCTTTCATAGGGCCACGTGGGTGCAGGCCAGGCCACGTGTCCTCAAGACCAGCAGTAACGAGGCCTCAGGTGCAAGGCTTGATGGCACCATTTGTCACGCCCCATCAATCCCGTGTCTACCTGGTGATTGATGGTGGTCTGCGTTATCATCAGGTTTCATCGTGAAGAAAACCGAGTTCTTGTATCTTTATGACAGCACGGGGTTTCGCAACTTGGATCAAGGAGCCCCCACCCCCAGTCAGGCTTCTACCTCCCACAGAAGCCGAGGAGAGGGGTGCCGTCTCCTTTGATGTTGACATTTCAAAGAGGTGGATCCCGGGTCCTTGGGAAAGACAGTCCCGGGTCGGAAAGCCGACAAGTGGCTTGCTGAGCTTCTAGAAGGGCTTCCATGCACTTCACAGAGACAGAGGGAACTTACAATGACAGGTTTCCTAACGGAGACGCTCTCAGACGAGGGAATGGTGGAGAAACCTCTTGTTTTCAACAGGGAGAATTAAGCCTCTTGATAGGGATTTCTTTGTCCTTACGATTATCATTTTGTTCTCATGCCTGTCGCAGGAAGGGCTGAGGGCTTGGTTTTGCCTGGCCCTCTGCAGTGGGGAAGCCCTCACCTGCCACAGGTGCCCGCCAATGCCAGGCTCACCCCTCTTCCGGCCCCCCAGGCCCCGTTCTCCGGGCCACCCGCCCACTCCCTTCGCAGGGCACTTTAACTCCGTGATCAGAGCCCTCCTAACTCGGCTCTCCGGGGGGCTGTGGGGAAGGGGGCTCGCCCTTATGTGTTAGAGCCACAAAGTCTCCCTAACGTGTTTTTCTAGGGACTCCTGGGTGACTCAGTCGGTTAAGTGTCCGACGTCGGCTCTGGTCATGATCTGGTGGTTCGTGAGTTTGAGCCCTGCATCAGGCTCTGTGCTGACAGCGTGGAGCCTGCTTGGGATTCTCTCTCTCTCCCTCTCTCTACGCGTTCTAAACACAAGCGTAGATAATTTCATCCCCTTCCTATCTCCTGTGCCAACGTAGTTCTGACCACAGCCACTTTAGAGGGCAATGCGGTGAGTGAGTGGGGCCCACTTTGCACAGCGCTGTGTGAATCTGTCACTGTCCCTGGGGGACGAGGTGGACATACAAATACGGTGTTATAAACTGTGTCACTTTGAACTGTCTAAATATGAGACCTGGCTCCAGGGTAGAAGTGTCATCTAGTTTTCCAGGTAGTCACATGAGGACTCGCTCGCCCTGCCCGCAGGAGCCTGCGCTTCCCTCTAGGCGCTGTCTGTCACTGGCCTCTGTCCTTGTCCAGCGGTGTGACCCGGAAACACCCTCCTGCACCGTCTGACGGGTCACTTTCTAGTGATGTGGGGATGCTGGCCTCGACCACGACGTACCCTTGGGCTTCCCAGTAGTTCACACGGGCTCAGGCAGGGTCCCCAGGTGTGACTGTGGTGTGAGGGCCTGTGCCACGGCCATGTCTGGCTCTAGAATTTTTTTCCAAAGCACTTTTTTGTTTTATTTTTTTAGTTTTATTTTTTTATTTATTGCAGCTTGATTTTTAATTTTGTTTTTTTGTTTTTTATTTTTATTTATTTAGTTTTTAATTTTTAAAAAATGTTTTATTTATTTTTGTGAGAGAGATTGCAATTTGGAGAAGGGCAGAGAGAGAGAGACAGACAGACAGAATCCGAAGCAGGCTCCAGGCTCTGAGCTGTCAGCACAGAGCCCGAGGCAGGGTTTGAACTCACGAGCTCTGAGATCATGACCTGAGCCAAAGTCAGATGCTTAACCGACTGAGCTACCCAGGTACCCCTTTTGTTTGTTTTTTAAAATTTATTTATTGTGTAAATTACATCCAAGGTAGTCAGCATACAGTGCAACAATGATTTCAGGAGTAGATTCCTTAATGCCCCTCACCCATTTAGCCCATCCCCCCTCGACAACCCTCTGTTCTCTGTATTTATTACTCTCTTATGTTTTATCCCCCTCCCTGTTTTTATAGTATTTTTGCTTCTCTTCCCTTATGTTCATCTGTTTAGTATCTTAAAGTCTTCCATATGAGTGAAGTCATGATACTTGTCTTTCTCTGACTAATTTTGCTTAGCATGATACCCTCTAGTTCCATCCGTGTAGTTGCAAATGGCAAGATTTCATTCTTCTTGATTGCCGAGTAATATGTGTGTGTGTGTGTGCGTGCGTGCGTGCGCGCGTGCGCACACCACTTCTTTAACCATTCATCTGTCAACAGACATTTGGGGTCTTTCCACACTTTGGCCATTGTTGATGGCGCTGCTATAAACGTCGGGGTGCGTGTGCCCCTTCAAAACAGCACACCTGTGTCCCTCGGGTAAATACCTAGTAGTGCAATTGCTTGGTCGTAGGGTAGTTCTATTTTTAAATTTTTGAGGAACCTCCGCACTGTTTTCCAGAGTGGCTGCACCAGTTTGCATTCCCAGCAGCCGTGCCAAAGAGATTTTCTTTCTCCACATCCTGCCAGCATCTGTTGTTGTTTGAGTTGTTCATGTTAGCTCTTCTGATGGGTGTGAGGTGGCATCTCAATGTGGTTTTGATTTGTATTTCCCTGATGCTGAGTGATGTTGAGCATTGTTTCATGTGTCTGTTGGCCTTCTGGATGTCCTCTTTGGGAAAGTGTTCATGTCTTTTGCCCATTTCTTCACTGGATTATTTGTTTTTTGGGTGTTGAGTTTGATAAATTCTTTATAGATTTTGGAGACTATCCTTTATCTGATATGTCATTTGCAAGTGTCTTCTCCCATTCTGTCGGTTGCCTTTTAGTTTTGCTGATTGCTTCCTTCACTGTGCAGAAGCCTTTTATTTTGATGAGGACCCAATAGTTCATTTTTGCTTTTGTTTCCCTTGCGTCCAGAGACATATTGAGTAAGAAATTGCTGTGGCAGAGGTCAGAGAGGTTTTTGCCTCTTTCCTCCTTGAGGATTTTGATGGCTTCCTGCCCTACATTTAGGTCTTTCATCCATTTTGAGTTTATTTTTGTGTGTGGTGTAACAAAGTGGTCCAGGTTCATCTTTCTGCATGTCGCTGTCCAGCTTTCCCAGCACCACTTGCTGAAGAGACTGTATTTATTTCACCGGATAGTCTTTCCTGCTTTGTCAAAGATGCGTTGACCGTACATCTGTGAGTACAGTTCTGAGTTCTCTGTTCTGTTCCACTGATCCAAGTGTGTGTTCCTGGGCCCACACCGCACCGTCTGGGTGATGACAGCTCTGGAACACAGCGTGACGTCCGGAAGTGTGATGCGTCCAGCGTGGGTTTCCTTTTCAGGATTGCTCTGGCTCTTCGGGGTTTTTCTGGTTCTGTACAAATTTTCGGATTGTTTGTGCTAGCTCTGTGAAGAATGCTGGTGTTATTTAAGTAGGGATTGCTATGATTTTTTTAAATTTTAAAGTTTATTTATTTATTTTGAGGGGGAGGAGGCACAGACATAAAGGGAGAGAAAGAATCCCAAGCAGGCTCCATGCTGTCAGCCCAGAGCCCAACATGGGACACAGTCCCACAAACCATGAAATCATGACCTGAGCCAAAATCAAGAGTTGGACACTTAACCAACTGAGCCACCAGGCGCTCCCAGCTTTAGACTCTCAAATCGTCAGACCCTGGTGTTGAGCCCGGTCATTTGAACTGACACTCTCCTCACAGACTCTCGGAACCCCCAGTGTCCCTTTCTGCGGGTGGGTCTCTGTTAGAACGGCCTCGCTGTCTCACACAGGGCTGGATTAATACTGAACACCGCACAGCAGAATCCCAGTCCCGGTCCCTTTCCTTCCAGGCAGTGGCTTGGGCCCTTGAGGAAAGCCTTCTCCCTCCTCCTCATCCTCCAGCTCTGCGCACCAAGGGGATGCTGGGGCCTGGCGGGGAAGGGAGAGTGTTGGTGGGGCCTGCAAAGGGTGCTGGAGAGGGGACACTCAAGGCTCAGAGAAGAGTCCTAGATTTGCTCCCAAGGAGCTGTGGCCATTCAGAGAGAGAAAAAGCTGCAGGTGATTTCTGTGCCTCTCTTCTCTCTGCTTCTGGCACCCCCGTCTCTCACAGGCGCGCCCAAGCTGAGCCCGAAGGGTCTGCGCAAGTTTCTGTGCGTTCAGAGCGTCTCCTTTGGTCATGAACGCCCTTCAAGGAGTGATTGGTTTTGGTTGTTGAAAAACATCTCTGCCATACTATATCCCTTTCCCCGCAGCCTGCTCTTCTCACTTAAGAGATGGTGCTCACAGAAACCTCTGGAGTTCACCGGTGATTCACCCGACGCATTCTTTTAAACTGCGTGGTGCTCCACGTTCGTGAGCGTACGGCTCTTTCTGGTTTTTTTTGGCACATGATGGATGTTACGAAGGGTAGGTTTGTGCTTACATCTTTGTGTACTTGGTGGTTCTATTTCTGTGGATTAAAGTCGGAGAAAAAGGTGCAAAGAATAAAAGACCACTAGAATTAAAAAAAAAGCCCACAGAAATCAAGAATAAGATTAAGACAAATAAAATGAAAACAATCGACAAAGCCGATTGTCTTTACTTGTCAGGCAGAGGAATACCCCCGGGGACACACTGGCTGAGTCCTTCATGGCCGGGGACAAGTCAGCAATTTTTAAGGGCTGGGAAGGGGGTGTTCATAATGTTTACATCAATTCAAAGTGGAAAGCTTGTCCCTGGGGAGGCTCTTCCTGGCCATTGAAAATCTTCAGCTGTTGGGACGCCTGGGAGGCTCAGTTAAGCGTCTGGCTTCGGCTCAGGTCATGAGCTCACGGTTCATGGGTTCCAGCCCTGCATCGGGCTCTGTGCTGACAACTAGCTTAGAGCCTGGAGTCTGCTTCGTATTCTGTGTCTCCCTCTCTCTCTGACCCTCCCCTGCTCACGCTCTCTCCCTCTCTCTCTCAAAAATAAATAAAAAAACATAAAAAAAAGTCTTCAGCTGGGGAGCAACAGTCGGGGCGAAGTGGTGCATTTATTTCTGCCGCCGTCTGCTGGGCACGTGCCCGCGCACTTTGTGACCTTGTGGAGAGCCGGGCGCAGAGGCAGAGGCAGGCTGCAGATCAGGGTGCAGCAATTGCAGTACGAGGTATTTCCCTGTAGGATACAGAAATGCCGATTCGAAGGGTTATAAGTGCTCTGATGTTTATAGCAACATTATCAACAATGGCTAAATCATGGAAGGAGCCCAGATGTCCATGGGGTGGTGAGTGGATAAAGAAGATGTAGTGTACACACACACACCCACACCCACAAATATTACCCAGCCATAAAAAAATGAAAACTTGCGATTTGCAACGACATGGATGGATCTAGTGTGGGTTATGCTCAGCGAAGTCAGTCAGTCAGAGAAAGACAAATACCATATGATTTCACTCATTTGTGGAGTTTAGAAAACAAAACAGATTCACGGAGGGGAAAAATGGAGAGTCAAATCATGAGACTCAACTATAGAGAACAAACAGAGGATTGGTGGAGGGGTGGGGGGGATGGGCTAAATGGGGGATGGGCATCAAGGAGGGCACTTGTGATGCGCACTGGGTGTCATATATAAGTGATGAATCACTAAATTCACTAAATTCTACTCCCGAAACTAATATTACACCATATATTACTAGAATTTAAATAAAAACTTGAAAAACTAAAAAAAACCTGTATTATGGAATTCATGGGCCCGGGTTAGATATGGAGATTTATGGAGTACTGGTCAGTGAGAAAGTACTTATGTATTTATGTTTTGTGCGCTTCGCGCACAGGGAGTGTGGCATGAACAATTGCTCCAGTGGCTTTCTGAGGAGGAGTGCTTAAGAAGTATGATTTTTGGGATCTTGCATATTTGAAAATGTCTTTATTCAGCTCACACTGGCTTGGTAATTTGCCTAGGACTAGAATCCTGGGTGGGAAATTCATTACCCTCAGAATTTTGAAGCTATTTTTGTGAGTATAAGGATAGGCTAATTTTCATAACAAAGAAATCTCAAAACACAGTGACTTAAACATCCAACGAATAGTCCACATATCGCTTCTTTTTCTCTACTCTGAGATTGCCTCAGCTTCATCTGTCCTTTTTTCTATTAAATTAAAAATATTTTTGTTGCGGTACCTGGGTGGCTAAGTCGGGTGAGCTCCCAACTTTGGCTCAGATCATGATGTCACAGTTCGTGAGTTCAAGCCCCACATCGGGCTCACTGCTCTCAGTGCGGAACCCAGTTCAGATCCTCTGTCCACCCCCTGCCACTCCGCAGCTCATACATGCACACATGCATGCGCTCTCTCAAAAAATAAATAAAACATTTAAAAATAAATAAATAAAACAAAAAATGCCTCATCATAAAAAACATTTCTGCTATTGAAACATTTCTGTCTTGTTCTTTGTTATTTTGAAAAAAAAAAAAAAACGCTTGGCTCCACCGAAAACAGCAAGATAGGAGTATAGCTAGCCAAAGAGGTGAAAGACCTGTACTCTGAAAACTATTAAACACTGATGAAAGAAATTGAAGGTGACACAAAGAAATGGAAAGACATTCCATGCTCATGGATTGGAAGAATAGTGTTAAAATATCTATATTACCCAAAGCAATCTACACATTTAATACAATTCCTATCAAAATACCAACAGAATTTTTCACAGAACTAGAACAAACAATCCTAAAATTTTTATGGAACCACAAAGACCCTAAATAGTCAAAGCAACCTTGAAAAAGGAAAGCAAATCTGGAAGCATCACAATTCCAGACTTCAAGATAGACTACAAAGCTGTAGTAATCAGAACAGTATAGAACTGGTATAAAAATAGACATACAGATCAATGGAGCCGAGTAAAAACCTGGAAATGAACCCACAGCTACATGGTCAATGAATCGTTGACAAAGCAGGAAAGAATATCCAGTAGGAAAAAGACTGTCTTTTCAACAAATAGTGTTGGGAAAACTGGAGAGTGACATGCAGAAGAATGAAACTGGGCCACGTTCTTACACCACACACACAAATAAATTAAAAATGGATTAGAGACCTAAATGTGAGACCTGAAACCATAAAAATCTAGAGGAGAACACAGGCCATGGGCAGTAACTTCTTTGATAGTGGCTGTAGCAGCTTGTTTCTAGATAGGTCTCCTGAGGCAAGGGAAACAAAAGCAAAAATAAACTATGGGTACTGCGTGAAAATAAAAAGCTGCATGACAAGGGAAACAACAAAACTAAAAGGCAACCAATGGAATCAGAGAAGGTATTTGCAAATAACATATATGATAAATAAGGAACTTACAAAACTCAACACCAAAAGATGGATAATCCAATTAACAAATGGGTGGAAGACATGAACAGGCATTTCCCCAGACATCCAGAGGCCACCAGACACACGAAGAGATGCTCCTCGCCACTCACCATCAAGGAACTGCAGGCCAAACCTCCGATGAAATATCACCTCACACCTGTCAGAGTGGCTAATATCAGCAACACAAGAAACAACAGGTGTTGGCAAGGGTGTGGAGAAAGGGGAGTCGTTCTCCGCTGCTGGTGGGAATGCAAACTGGTGCAGCCGCTCTGGAAAGCAGTGTGGAGGCTCCTCAAGGAGTTAAAAATAGAACCACTACTAAGTATTTACCCAAAGAATACAAAGATACTACTTCCAAGGATACATTCACACTGGTGTTTGTAGCCGCAGATCTACAACAGCCAAACTATGGAAACAGCTCATGTGTTTATCAACTGATAAATGGTAA
>PJEM01019459.1:0-15905 GCA_004023845.1 Helogale parvula
CTCTTCTTCTCAAAAGTAAACATTTTAAAAAATTAAAGAAAAAAAGCAAATAGACCAAAGTCTTTAATGTACAATGACAGTGACACAGTTGGCACACTGGTAACTTGACCTTAAACTCAGCAGTACTTTGACATTTATAAAGAATGTCCTGAATTCATTTATGAGGGACACCTATCAGTTATTTTGGATTGATCTAAATCAATGGTTGTGAGGCAGATATTTGGCAATGTCTGCAGACATTTTTGGTTGTCACGATGAAAGTGGGAGTGTCAGGTGCTATCTGTATCTTATGCATAGTAGATCCCAGGGAAGCTGCTAAATAATAACCCTGAATAATTTACCCCCCACAACAAAAAATATCTGGCCCCAAATAGTGGCGATAGTGCCATGTTTGAGAAAGTCTAGCCTAAGTAGAAATTCTTTCCTTTTTTTCCCTCTTCTCCTACAAATGTTACTGCCTCCAGAAATCAAATAATAAGACTGCAAACCATTTTTTGAGAGAGATTATTAAGAATTATGTCCACATTTATGAAGTATCACTGTTCTAGTCAAAGTCATTTAGTGTATTACTTCATCACATAAAGGGCATTATCACAATTAGATTTTCAATATTTTGAGAACAAACATGATGGAATATATCGGCAAATTGACTCGACTGAGAATTTCTTAATTATTTTAGTAATTCACTGAATCATTTTGAATGATTTTGTGCAAATACTATATACTTAGGTATATATTTTATATACTCAATTGCAATTTGTGTGTACTGTGATCTTTTCATAGACCAGGCAATGTGTTGTTTGCTTTTTATTGTACTATCCCTATTAAGTTTCAAAATAGCTCTATAAGGCAGAATTATTTCTGTGTACATTTTGCAATGAGAAAACTGATGGTATAGAGGCT
Source organism: Helogale parvula (assembly GCA_004023845.1). Lineage (NCBI taxonomy): Eukaryota > Metazoa > Chordata > Mammalia > Carnivora > Herpestidae > Helogale > Helogale parvula. Next base: position 904 of record PJEM01019459.1, read on the forward strand.
GGATGACTTGCACATCTGTATGGTTAATAAATGGTAAAGCCATGATTCAAATTCTGGTCTTCTGAATCCAAGATAATTCTCCCCGCACATTTAGAGACTAGTGATGGAAGGGGCACCTGGGTGGCTCAGTCGGTTAAGCATCTGACTTCGGCTCAGGTCATGATCTCACGGTTTGTGGGTTTGAGCCCCATGTCAGACTCTGTGCTGACAGGTAGCTCAGAGCCTGGAGCCTGTCTTCAGATTCTGTGTCTCTCTCTTTATGACCCTTCCCTGTTTATACTATCTCTCTCTCTCTCTCTCAAAAATAAATAAAAACATTAAAAAAAAAAGAGTTTAGAGACTCTAAACTCTTGAGAGTTTCGTGATGGAAACGCATATGGCCCAAAAGGTAAAAGATGGGAAATGAGTATTCCAAAGTTGGCCAGGCATGCTCCGATGGAAGTAGGTTTACTATTTCAATAGGGTTTGGAGAAGAAAGGGGCTGAGGCCAAGAGGGAAGAATGTAGGTATGTTAGGCTACATGAGCTGACTTTGCCAGTCACAAGGTAGAGAAAGTACCAAAAGAACAAAATACCTCCAAATATACTTCCAAGTCAATAGTGACCTGATCCATTAGGAAATGGGGCCCAATTACTGGGGCATCTGAAAATAAAGTAAATCACTTCTCATTGGTTAGAGGGGAAAGAAGATAGGATTATTTACAGAGGATTTCAAGAACCCCCTATATTATCCAGGTAAAAAAGTCATGTAAGGATTTTCAAAGTAGAGAGAATGACACAAGCAAGACCATGGAAGTAATATATAAGAGGGTGTCATGGTGAAAGTGAACTGGGAGATGTTCAAGGCGTTTGGATAGTAAAGAAGGTAAGAGGAATAGGTGGTTTGAGTAAGACCACAAAGTATTTGGGACCAAGGAGTATTTTGATGCTATTTTGAAGGCAACAGGGAGCCCTTAAAACTTTATTCAATAAAGTGATTATCAGATTTTATTATTCAGTTACTCTTTTTAAATCAGGTACCATAGCATAACAGTTGAGCACTGATTACCTGGAGTCATATTTCTGTTACTGCTACTTAGTCTGACCTTGGGCAAAGGTCAGCCTTTTCACCTGTAAGACATTAATAACACTCTGTGTGTGTGTGTGTGTGTGTGTGTGTGTGTGTGTGTGTGTGTAATCAATAAGAAAACCTGTATTAGCTTGTGCCTGACGCACAGTAAGTACAGAGTAAATGAAAATTATCATCATCAATACCACCATCAGGATAATTATTACCTTCATATTCTTGTTTTGGAAATCTCACTTTGAGTACATTTCAGAGAAAACTTTGTAGAGTAGCTAGAGATAGAAACCATTTTTAGATTTCCTTGAAGTACACAGATAAGAAATTAAGACAATTTGAAGTAAGTCAATGATAGAAGGCATTGAAGAGATGTGTTCAGATCACGTGATGGTGAGTTGACCTGATATATCTTATTAACCAGGCAGATATGGGAAATGAAGGAAAGAACTATTTTTCTGTATCTGGAAAACTGATTGAATAATATGTTATTCATTGTGGTGAAGACACAAGAAGAAAAGCAAGTTGATGGCAAAATATGACAAGTTTAATTCTGAACATGTTGAATTTGAAGGTACTGTGAGAAATTTGGATAAAAATATTCTTCAGTATATAGAATACAAGGGACCATATACCAAAATGGAGAATGAGGAGTGCCTGGGTGGCTTAAGTGGCTGAGCGTCCGACTTCAGCTCATGTGTTGATCTCATGGTTCACGAGTTTGGCTGACCCCCAAGTCAGGCTGTCAGCACAGAGCCCACTTAGGATCCCCTGTCCCCCCCACCCCTCCCCTGTTCCTGCTCTCTCTCTCTTTTGCTTTCAAAAATAAACAAACATAAAAACATTTAAAAAAACAAAATGGAGAATTAAACTGGACATATAAATTTAAAAGTTATCATTAAATTTAGCAGGGGAAAGTTTTGGTCTCCATGTGTGTTGACAGACAGATGTACGCATATTTTCATGTTATTTTCATCTTAAATTTTTTGAAACAAATAAAAAACTCTGATAAACTATCCTGAGCCAGGAATTTTAAACAACTAATGTAGTAAGGAGTGATACCAAACATATAAGTCTCTCCTCATTTTTTGTGTCACTGATATTCACAACTTTAACCATAAGACTAATTCAGGAATAAACTTCTTGTCAGACATAGAACCACGAAAAAAATGCACTGCCAAGGACAATCCTATGAGTGAAACATGAAAATTACAAAACATACTCTATCATATCTTATATTTTCTCAGGGATTTTCTTCCCATAGGAGGGATAATTTTTGGTCAAAATCTTCATGTGTTTTACTCAGAGTATACAAAACTTCAGCCAACCAGTGCAAAGGACCATAGACAGATCAAACGCCTATTCACATATTTTGATACATACTCCATATGTATCCTGAGCTATGTTAGGCTCTGTTAATATTTAAAGCACTAACTTCAAAAATAATAGGTCAAACAGTATCCTAGTGTTGCCTCTGTAACTTACAGCATGTTACGATGAACTGAATATTTAGTCAGCATCAAAACTTAAAAGATTAATAGATCCAATAGGCTATTCTTCTAAAGAGTGTTGTTTCTGGAACACTGAGCTCATGCTTTTTCAAGGAGCACAAGGATAAAATTGTACATGATTGGGCTATAGTCTAATTTATGGGTGAGTCTAAAACAATTTTAGGAGCTTAACACTGCAATAGCCCTTTGGGGTATTAACTCTGTCAGCTGGCTTGCAAATCAGAAAATTGATAGCTCTATTATGAAGGCATGTGAAATCTCAAATACATGGACTGGATGTAATGCTTAACTGCTTTATGAGGTGACCAAAAACTGCTGACTGATTTGCTGGCTTAAATCCTGCTGAATGGATCCCTTTAATTGCCTTAAGAATATTCTGCTAAATAATTCAAAGAACTGAGCCTTAAAGGGAAGAAATATATAAATTCAAAGGGATTGTATTTAAATTAGAGAGTGTTTTTAAGGCAAGGTTTGATATAAAAATAGTATTTCAACCATGCTTAAAAACTAAAACCTGAAAACTGAGTAGAATAGAAGAAAGGAACACATGGATTTTTCTTGCTCACATATTCCTTATTTCTTTCTCAGTCATTACCACCACCCTGAGATTATTATATTTATGGCATTTTAAAGTAAAACAAAGTATTCTTAGTATATTGTACCTACTGGCAAGTCAATAACCAGATTGAGCAAAAAGAATAGATTAATTGAACATGTACTATGTGCCCAGCATTTTATTAGATATTCAGTATACTGTGGTGGAGAAAACACAGTCCTTGCCTTAAATCATCTTAAATATCTCCTATGTAATGCAGACACCTTTAAATGAAATTTATTGTGAGGATTTCTAAGGACATTATGTCATATTATGACTTTAAATAACATTTTCAAAAAGGTCTTAAGACATTTTAAATAAATACAAATTGTACATTAATGCATAGTAATGGAACAGAGGTAGCAATATATAATGGATATGGACATGAGTTTTAAAGTACCAATGTATATTGTTAATTCCTATAAATTCACCAGTGGTGAGAGATGATTCTCAGTTTTCTAGCAGCAAATTTAATATTACTTAGGTACTAGTTAAGATATTTTGCTCTAAAATTTGTAGGTAAAATTGGTAGCTCTTTAAGTGTGTGGACAGTTTTTTTAAATCGTCTTTAAAAATTATCTTTAAAACTGTTTCATAAAAATTCTCAGATTCACTTTCTTGTGACTCTATCTTTTCACGCTCATAAGATATTAACCAGGTGGGAATTATTCCCTGATTTCACCATGATATTACGCCCACCAAAATTACGCTAACCAAAATTGCATGGACTGAATGGAACACTGTCCTACCTTAGAGCAGCCTCCAACTTCCAACATTTTAACTTATTCCTCCAAATTTATTTTATATGTGGGAAAAATAACGAGATGTTTCCTGGGATAGCCCTATCTGGTATTAGAAATAGTTCTCCTTTCACTATGGTAAGTTCATCACATGAACACACAGAATTTTCTAACCAGGGAAAGAAGTATCCCTTCTAATATATGCTGGTCAATTATACCCACTCTATATATTATAGACATTCATAATGAAAATGAAACAATGATAGAAAAGAAATTGTTTCAGAAGTTCCCCCCAAAAATGTAAACTCAAATCATGTCATTATTTATTCCCCCCACTCTTTCCTGTACTCGGAGATTTTTTGGGTCATTGATGAGGACATTTTGTCGAAATTTATTTATGAGACAAAAAAGAAAATGTGAGTACCCCCTTTCACACACATTCAGAACTGGCTCTGAACGAATCCATTGCCCACTGAAATGTATTGTGACAAGTGGGTTGAATGTAAAAAGGTTAGAGCTTTTCCAAAGTGAAGTGGGTTAGACCCCAGCCACGCCTATCATGCATAGTCCTGCCTGCCTCAACCTGGGATCACAGAAGATTTTTGATTCCGAAGGCACACAAACTAGATATTATTGTACAGTCGTAATACAAGCTGTAGACTGTGAAGTCTAGAATCAATGTAACACTATAGGTATACTTAATAAGCACCTTCCCAACAAAATTCCATTTTTGGCATATTATTCTAGTCTTCATTTTCATTGAAAATCTCTAGCATCCAAATACAAAAGCAGCCCAAAGTAAATAAATAAATAAATAACTTCTCAATACATTAAAACCCCCAAAGAATTGTAAAGAGAAATTAAGTTAAAACTCTAAGGACCCCCTAAAGAAAACTGATTTTGTTATGGTAAGCCTTATACTTAACCCCAGCTAAAGTCTTGATATGGTTACTTTTCTGTTCATTAGATTACTTGGTTTAAATGGCAGAAATCTCTGGGTGCCTGAGTAGCTCAGTTGTTTTAGTGTCTGACTCTTGATTTTGACTCAGGCCATGATCCCTGGGTTGTGGAATTGAGCCCCACATTGGGATCTGTGCTGAGCATGGAGACTGCTTGGGATTCTCTCTTTCTTCCTCACCCTTCTCCTATGGCCCATGCTTGCGCTCTCTCTCTCTCTCTCTCTCTCTCTCTCTCTCTCTCAAAAAACAAAAGACAGAAAACAAAAGGCAGAAATCTCATGTCACAATAGAATAGTGATGAAGAAATTATAGAGTCTTTCTTCTCCATTAACTTTTGTCAAGGAATCTTTAATTACTATCCTTGGAAGAGATTTTCTGACTTAAAACAAAAGGGAAGTCACTTATCTTCTCACCATTAATTGAATGATGAAAATGTAAGGACAACTTTGTTTGAAAATATCAAGACTAAAATGCAGAAATCGTTGGGGAGAACATATTGGCATCAGATTTCCTTAGATGTTTTGTTAGCCTATCTATGATGAGATTTTAGAGACCAAGAAGGGGGTATCCTATTATGTTCAGTCACAGAGGACTTCTACAGGGGCGTTTGGCTGGCTCAGTCAGAGGAGCATGTGCTTTTGATCTCAGAGTTGTAAGTCTCAGCCCCACATTGGGTGTAAAGTTTACTTTAAATTTTTTTAAAAGAGGACTTTTGTAACATTTCTTAGGGAAAGAATCTTAATTCTTGCCTCAATAATAATAATAGAACGTGACTATTTCAACTAATTAAAGTCAATTTGTTGGCTACCTGGATGACTCAGTTGGTTAAGTGTCAGGTCATGATCTCATGGTCCATGGGTTCAAGCCCCATGTTGGGCTCTATGTTGACAGCTCAGAGCCTGGAGCTTGCTTCAGATTCTGTCTCCCTCTTTCTGTGCCCCTCCTTTTCTCTCTGACTCTCTCTGTGTCTCTCTCAAAAATAAACATGAAAAATATTCAAGTATATAAAGTCATTTTTTGATACTAAGATATAAAGATAAAGGTGCCCATTTGGGAATAGATAACCTATATCATGGGTGGATTAGGTTAATTTTGGCTTTATTTGATTATGTATTTTTATTGTAATATATATTAAATAAATGATGGAGTTATCTCATTCTCTATTTGAAACTGATCTTATTATATGGAGCTCTAAATCTCTTACACATTTAATCCCACATATTCAACAGCTACAACAGCTACACATTGTTCTAGTCTCTGGTCTTCTCTGACTCCCAGATTACAGTAGGTTTCCCTGTCTTATATATTAATAGCAATTCATTTTTTATGTTCATAGATTTTAGCATAGATTTTGTTTTTCACTCAGTTATATGAACATTTGTTTACTGTCTGTCTAAACTAAACTCTCAGAACTGCAGATCATCAAATACTGATGTCCAAGAACATTCATTTTCAGGGTATATTCTGGTCCCCTTACCTTGGACAACCATATCAAAACCTTTTAACTCTCAATGCCTACTCACATTTGCAATATGGACCCAAATGAATTCCACACACAAGACTAGGCAAATTTCCATGCTGTTGAGGCATTGCTTAGGTTATTTCAAAATTAGATCTGATATTGTCTGGTTCATACTGTTTTTAAAAATATATATATTAGTATTTTTATTTCAGCAATTTGAAGGCATTATCCCATTTTCTGTAACGTGTAATGTTGCTGCTGAAAATTTTAATTTCTGTTATTACTATGTAAATGCTCTCTCTTTTTTTCATGCAATTCAGGATATATTCTTGATGATCTACAGTTCAGTTGTGGGTATATTTTTTTCTGATATTTGGGATTGAATGTGATATTTTAAATAAGAAAAATATTTTTCCTTATAAATTTGTTTCATTCTTTGTCTCAGTTTTATATTTATATTATGAATATCCTGGCATTTCTAAAATTAATCACTTATATCTTAAACTTTCTTTTATGTTTCCCAATTCTAAACCTATTTGTGTAATTCTCTGAAGCTTATTCAGCTTGTATACAGTAATATTATATTGACCTTCAAACTTGCTGTTCTCTGGTCTTTAACATTTCTATTAAAAGGTTTTAATCTAGACAAGAACTTTTTAATTGCTATTTTTTCAGCCTCTTCATATTTAATAGATGTGCTATCATTTCTAATAGTAGTGAGTGTGGATATGTAATGACTTATTATGTTGTACCAGGCACTATTCTAAGTGCTTCAATTAAATCCCACACCAACTCCATGAGTTATCCTACTTCTCAGATTGAGAAATTGAGGGGGAGAGGGGTAAGTAAAATATCTAAGGTCACATAGTGAATAATCTCCTTAGGATTTAATTTCTACTGTATTTACAAAATTGTCTGATCTTGCTCATAATCTTCCCCTTTTTATTTTAAGAATGTGACTAATCCCATTATTTCTTTACACATGCCAAATATGTATTTTAAAGTCCATCTCAGGTTACTCTAATTCCCAGTCATAAATCCTCCTAGTTATTCAATTTATAGTTGTCTTCCTTAGCATTGGACTTTCTGGTTACACATATTTGTGGTCAGAGTTCAAATTCCATGGACTTATATCTCAGGAGCCTTACATGGGTTGTACTTGTAGGTACCTTCCAGAGCATAGTTTCCTGGTTACCTCTGACTCTTTCCTACTTGGTTCTACTAATTCTGAAGTTGATTGTATATGAAACTTTCAGACTTCAGGTTTCTATACTATGTCGTTTGCACAATGTTGATCCTCCAAACTATATTTTATGTTCAGAGTTTCAATTATTCATGACTCCAATTCTCCTTATTTCCAGAATAAAACTCTAGAGCAAGCATTGATATATGAGGTTATAATTTCCTGAAATCCAGCTTCAAACTGGAATCCTTATTCTTCTTGTTCAATGTACATAGTCCCTTACTCTCCCTCTGTAGCTGATTCACCTCTAACTTATAAGTTATATATCCGGTTATTGTGTCTTAGAGGTTGCTCAGCTCTAATTCCTGGTTAGCAAAAATAGTTACAAGGTGATTTCTGTTGTTGTTGTTTTGTTTTAGGATACTTAGGCATTTCCCATTTCTGTGGGCTCAGGAATACATTTTTAACATTTTAAACACATTTCATCCAGCATTTTTTATGATTTGGACCAGGAAAGCATTTTCCATTCTGTTCAATCCAACATGTTGGTCAGAAACCCATCCTTTTAAATTTAAGTCTATTGCACAGTAAATCTTCTCTAGGAACAGATTACCAGAACTTTCCTGAGTGAATGGCTATGGCTTTGAGCCTTCATCATTTGTGTCATTTACTCTAGATACTGAGAAAAAAGATATATTTATTCTTAATATATGAATTTAATGTTTTTTTTCTTTATCATTTCACTTCTAAGGCGTCAATTACATCTCATCATGAACAACGGGGAAACAATGCAATTGCTCAGGATTTTATCATAAAGATATGAATATATTCTTCAAATTTTTTCTTATTCTCCACTGACTTGAACAGTATGGATTTAGGCAGGATATATTGACATAAAAGACACAAAAAATGAGTAGCTTTTAGTAAAATGTGAGAAGAGAATACTTATCTATTAGAAATTCTATGTATGTATCAATTGAGTAAGAGAACTTTCTATATGCCAGTATGAGTCTGAGCCTTGGATGTCTGAAAATATTTCCAGAAGTCACATAATAGCAAAGAAAAGAGAAAATTCAGCCAAGTTGTTCTCTTTAATGCAGCTCCCCTTTATTCCCATCAGCAATCTGCCAAACGTGTTACATGTCAAATTAAATAGAAAAAAAAAGATATTCTCAATTGATCTATTTGATTAAGAGCCCTATTAGAGCAGGAAGAAATGGCAGGGCAGTGAGTCCTCTTTTAAATCCACTGAATATTTAGATGCTTCTTCAGTGGCCAAAGCCTAGCAATATTATAATGTTTCCAACTTCCAAGTCTCAAAATAAACCTTTATTGTGTGCCAATTAGATATAAGATTCATTTCATTGTTAAGACTCTTAACACAAAAGGAGCACAACACAATAACACAAAAGGAACAGTTTTAAAAACATTCCTCAACTATGTGTTGTACTTCAAGAGGTCCTTGAATGGAAAGTAAAAGAACTTTCTCCACTGGATTTATTTGCATGTTCAATGTTATGACAGGTGTAGAGAAAATTTGGAACTGGCAAATCATCAATTTAATTTGACAAGCACTTATTTAATGGGAACTCCGTGCCAGGCATCCTGATGAAATCTTTAAATGAATAAGATAGAGTCTGTGCTTTGGAAGAGCTCCCACACTTATAGATGAGATATATGTATAAGCAATTAACTTGAAAACAATGTGCTAAGTGTTATAATAGCATTATAAAAATGCTCTTGGAAAAGAGTTGATGAATTAATTAGGCTTGTTTTAGGGAGATTAAAGTCTATTCAGTAAAGCATATTGGGATCACTTGAGGAGGGAAGGGTTAAATTTTAGCTATGGTTCTAAATATTCTAGTACTTCTTTTGTGAGGTGGGGGAGGAGACTCTGTACTTCTACCCAGTGGGAAAAACTCCCCATGGTCATGATGATTTGCTGTAACTTTTGGGAGTAACTTACATCACTCAGGTGTATTGATGATCCATCCCCAAATAATTAACTATGACTAGTTTATTATTTCAATATGGAGAAGAAGAAATCTGGGGGTGGGAAGAAGAGTTAAATGCATGCAGAAAACCATGGGGCACTTAAATATAACTGTCCTTGTAATCAACTCATTTATTCAACACTTATTGTAATGGTACTAAATTAATTTCCTGCTTCATTCAGGCATACTCACATGTCAGCTCATACATGAAAACTTTCTTTACTTGATATAAAACAACATTCTTCTTCACTTCTTATTACCTTATTCTGCATTATTTTTGGCACCTCCTGACATACCCTATATTTATTTCCTTGTTTATTACTTGTTTCCTCCCTACTAGAATGTAAGCTCCCTGTGACCAGAAGTTTTATTTGTTTTGTACACTGTTTTATTTCCAAAGTCTCAAACAGGGTATACAATGCCTATACAGGGTAGGAACTCATTGTAGATTTGCCAAATGACTAATCAACTTAGAAGTTAATTATATTACAAAGTACCTGTTATGTGACAGATATTATGCTATTGTTGTGAAGTCTAAAATGATGATTTCCTGATTTTTAAAAGAGCTCATTTAGATGGGGACTTTAAATCCAAATAAATAAGTGAAATATAGGATGAAAACTTATAAGGTGGAATACACACAGTGCTTTGAGTCTTCATTGGAGGAATTGAAAAGTAAGCCACTAAGCCAGAGAAAGTTGGAAAGATCCCCAAAAACAATTTATAGGGACACTTGATCAAAGAGTAAGACCAATATGTGAAAAAGCATAAAGTCCTGACAACAGAGGGAGAAGCATACGAAAGCTCTTTAAAAAGACTGAACACCTAGAGGAACTTGAGTGGCTCAGTCGGTTAATCATCTGATTCTTCATCTTGGCCTGGGTCATGATCTCATGGGTCCTGGGATCAAGCCTTCCATCAGGCTCTGCACTAACAGAACCTACTTGGGAATCTCCCTCTCCCTTTTTCTCTTTCTTCCCCTCCCTCATTCTCTCTCTCTCTCTCTCTCTCTCTCTCTCTCTTAAAGAAATAAACTTTAAAAAAAGACAGAACATCTATATTTGAGCAATAATTAGAAGTAAAGAGTACCTGAAACATAGTTTACCTAAGTAGAAGTATCAGGAGCTAAAAGAGGAAATATGTGTTAGGAAGAAACCTCAAAGGCCTGTACAGAATGATATGTACTGAGAGACTTCGTTCTAAGTCATGAAATATGATCTGTTTGGTACCTTTTTGTTGTTGTTCTAAGAAGAGACATAACTTAATACAATATATCAGTCATCAAACTATGACTTACTGTCTGCTTCTTGTTTTTATAAATAAAGTTTTATTGGAACATAGCCATATCTTTTGGTTTACACATCTGCTGTACTTTAATACTATTATAGCAGATTTGAGTAACCATGATAGGAAACAGATGTCCTACAAAACTGAAACTACTTGACCTTTTATAGAAACAGTTTGCTGACTTAAGAGGAGAAAAAAATAGAAGCAGACAGACCAAAGAAGAGACTATTGCAATGCTTCTGGTAAGGAATGATGATACAGTAATGGAGAAATACTTGACAAGATTTGTTGAATAAGCATGTGAAGGGTATGAAGAAAAGATAACTAGTCAATGGTAACTCCTACTGGATGAGAATTTTAGAGAATCTATGGTTTAAATCCTTAGAGGAAACAGATTTCCTGGTAGATTCTATGATCACTTATGCATGCTTGGCGTATGGTACAAAATCAATAAATTTACATGCTTAATGAATAGTATTGCTTTCTCCAGTGGGGACCATTTTAATCCTCAAACATGTTCTAGAGCCATGCATTTCATCCATAGTCTTTTAGGACAAAATTCTGTGTCTTATTTATAGGGGATATTAAAATAGAGATACTGGTGGCATGTAATTTCTGAACTGCAGAGAAGACACATGAGGATTTAACAGAGTAAAGAAATTCATTAAATGTCTGGACACTAAATGAAGACAGATTGCAAATGGGTCCTGAGAAAACTAGAAACAACCTCAAAGAGTTTGCACTGAGACTTGAAGACATTGAGAGGAGTCAAGGATTCAAAGACCATGAAAAGATTTACATTTATTCTGCATATTAAAAAGTGTTAGTTGCAGACATAATTTTTAACGTCCTTTAAAGTAATATTTAGAAGTAAATATAGGGGCACCTGAGTGGCTCAGTCAGTGAAGTGTCCAACTCTTTGTTTCGGCTCAGATCATGATCTCCCAGTTTCATGATATTTAGCCCCACATTGGACTCTGTGCTCACAGTGTAGAGCCTGCTTGGAATTCTCTTTCTCCCTCTCTCTCTTCTCCTCCCCCACTCACTTTGTATCTGTCTCTTTCAAAAGTAAATAAATAAACTTAAAAATTATATAAGTAAATATAAAGCTTACAAGTAAATAGAATTTCTCCAGTAGAACCTTGATGAATAAATGTTGACAAGGACTCCATACTATGTAAATTTCAGCATAATTCTGAAAATATAATTTTTAAAATATTTATTTTTAAACCTTTATTTCCTTTATATTTTATTGCTGAACTATCACTAGGTAGGAGTATTGTTATTACTTATATTTCATTCTAGCCTAGTTCTACGAAGGCCTTTGAAAAATTCTCTACATGCCATTTCTGTTTCTTTCCTCTGCCTTCTTACAAAATCTTGTGAGACTTTGCTAGGCTTCATGAAACACAAAGTATAAGGCATTGGCATCAGAACTCATCAATAACAGAGACTGGAGAAAGGTGATAATATCCCATATTTAAATACAGGGTTTGGAAAGCCACATGAATCCAGTTTCATAAACTGATCCCACCATTCAACTCATTCAGCAATTATTTAAACTCTCTTGAGTCCATTTTTACCTATAAAACACGGATAGAAATACCTATTTTCTAAGTTCAAATGGGGATTTAATATATTTTGTACATAAATCATTAAGCCCAGGTTCTGATAAACAATAACTGTGCAACAAACAATGGCTTATAGAATCATTGTTCCCAAGTTTTGCTGACTTGTAGTTTTTGAACTCTGTTGGTCCTTCTAGCACCATGATACTTTTTTATCCATTCCCAACTTATGATCTCTCCTTTCTGTTTTCTGTCTGTATATATTTATTTGTTCTTCCACCAGCCCATCCACTTTCCTTGACCCATTGTTCCCTTACCTGAACCTGTGTTATACATACTACATCTCTCTTGTTTTTGCCACTTCCAGAAGGCTGTAAATATTTGTATCTAATTCCTCATAGGCTGCTAGATTCTATCCACCTATGAAATCCCAAAGAAGATGTTGCATGTAAGTGTCACCATATAGTTTACAAATTATAATTTACAATTTACAATGAACAGGGATAATTTGGGAAGCAAATGTTAATGCTATTAATAATTACGGCAAGGCATCTGGCGTGATCCAGGACCCTTTAGGGCAAACAGGTACGTATGGTCCTCGTTTTTATAAGCAAAGTCACTATTGAAATTGTACTTCAAAAGCACAGTGCAATGCATTTCCTTATTGCCATCTATCATTCAGGACCTTGCAAATTGTTTCATTTTCTAAAAAGTGCTGATTGGTATCGTTTCTACATGCTCAGGACAGCTTTATGTAGTGAAATGGGAACTGGCTCAATGCCCCAAATATTTGCAATCAGAAGATGCAGGTGGTAGTCTCAAGAGCAGAAAACCCAAAGGAACTATAAGGCCAGGTAATCACTAACTCTGTGTGGTACAAAATCACATCGACCATTTTGACAGTGGGGTTTTATAGTGATTCATTTAGTTGTCCAAATAAAGATTGATGCAGATGGCCAAAAATAAATTCCCCTAGTTTTGCTTACCAAAATACAAACAGTGCCAAAACTCATGAATGACTACGGCAGCAATTAATCTGAATCACATACCAGATAGCTACGGTCAGTGCAGTTTCTCTGTGAATGCACTGGGTTTAATTTAAAATGGCAAAGTAAGGGCAAGTAAATCAATAGGTCATTCTCCTAGATTTCTGTTGTGTGTGTAGCGTTGAGTATGCAGTTGGCAGAAGTCCCCATTAAGTCAGGGAACATTCCTTGAGCAGATGCTATGTGTCAGGCACTGTGCTAGACATGAAGGGCACTGGCCTTAGTTCGTGCTGGGGAAAAAAAAAAGCAAATACTTGTGATGTCTGTCACTACACATCACTCAGGGCGCTGGAGAATGCTTATCAACTCCAGTTTTTCCACGTATGACAGATACGTAGGGTAAGGGGGTTATAGCTTCCTCCCCTCTGAGAAGAGAAACGAATCATTTATGCCACTCAGGAAAAGTTGGCACTAGTTGTCACCTGAATACTGAAAAGTAGCTTGCTTGCTTGGATCTCTTTCTACCAGTTTATTCCGTTTGCTCTTGTTTTTATTTGGAGATTAAGTATGAGTGAAGGAGGGGTTTGGGGAATGTTGATACGGGCTGGACTGTGAAGGTTTTGTTAGGTATTAACTTAAGTTGGCTGGATTACATTCCCCAGAACGACATTTCTCTGTATGATTTAGGTTAGGATGGATGATGAGAGACAGTTGACAGGTAGAAGAGAAGTAATTGCCGTTTCTGAAGCTTCTACACATTGTCACTTATCAGCTTACCTTGACATGAGGCGGCAGTTGGCCTGTAACTCTCCCACCTTGCCAGTACCATCTTTCAGCTTCTTCAGCTTTATGCTCTAGATGTGTGTGCCTACCTCCATAAATAAGGCTGCCCAATCCTACGAGACACCCACACTACCAAGGTCTGAGAAGATGGAAAGTGAAATCCGACACACGCTTGTGGATCTTGGCTCTTGTTCTCTCCTACTCGACATAAATGTTTCCTTATTGCCTTTTCAAGGGACTTGAAGCTCCAACATCAGACACAAGGACAAGAGCTTAGAGATATTACATAAACATTCTCATAATTATGAAAATACAAATCCTGATACAAAGCCTGATATAGCAGCACGGGTTCAGTCAGAAGATAGAAATCACACAAAAGGCTAAATAGGAGAAGTTTAATATAAAAAATTATTAATGTGACAAGAGAATTAACTTTATGGACACTGTATGTCCATAAATACTCAAGGAAGGCCAAACTTGGAAGGCATTTGGATTTTGCTGGAGGAAGTGCGGTTCCCTTCACTAGGTACTGAAATGTTCGCTGGTTTGACCAGGATTGACGTTGGTCTCTAGTTGCTGGATAAGCAATGGGCCCTGGTGGGCAGGTGGGAAACAGATGGTCACAAATTGCAGGGACAAGATTGTAAGGACAGATTTGGGGGATAAGAGACCTTCCGAAAGCACAGGCCATCTGGAAGCTTGCAGAAGCAACAGCAGCTCTCTGTGTGACCCTCCAGGTCACACCCAGTTGCTTGCAGCCCACATGGGGGATTCTGGGGACCAGAGCAGGCAGGAAAACTTCAGAGCACAGAAACTAGGAATAAGAGATTTCTGGATTGTGTGTCTAGAGAGCCGAGTTATTGCAAGGCTGGTGC
>PJEM01019460.1:0-15886 GCA_004023845.1 Helogale parvula
AGAAGACAGACGCTCAACTGACTGTGCCACCCAGGCGCCCCTGTCCCCACCTCTGGTTGTCCTTTAGACGCAGGAAAAGGGAGTCAACTCAAACTCCCTTTTGCAAGAGGGTACTTTCTCTTCTCAGCTAAATTCCCACACAAAGTGCACCTGCTGTGTGTCTGTCTCCTTTGCACAACTCAGAAGAAGCCAACAGGCCCCAGGAGGACCCCATGTTGCCTTTTATGAGTCTTAGGCTGGGGTCAAGGACAAGGTCAACCGGTGAAGTTGGAAATCCACCCCCTCAGGGAGCTGTGAGCAGCAAAGACAGACCGGCAGCCAGGCCATTTATCCTGGGACTTACCTCTAACCGCTCCGTCCCTGGAAGCTTAGGTCTGGAGCAGTGTGAACACTTCGTGAGCTGCATGAGCCCCAGGGCCCTGGGTCCTCTGCCCAGCTTAGGAGAACAGCTCTCCCGGAAACGAGAACCCTGTGCCCCTGGAAAGCGCCCCCAGCCCCGTTCTGCATGAGCTTGTTTGGGGGACAAATGAAGGGAGGGCGGCAGGAAAACTGCGCCTGGTCCTCTCATTACATATTAATGAGATGCAGATGATAAAACCGCTACCATTCTTGAGAGTTCGCTTAGCGTCAAGTGCTTTATTTATATAACTGTGGCGCGTTGCTAGAATGTTGCTATTTGCTCCCCCCCCCCCCCCCCGTGTCCATCCTTTCCTTGCTTGCTAAGTAAACCTCATCTCCTGCTGGGTGGCAACATGCCCAGCTCTGGGTGAATCCTGATTGTTTTAAGGTTTAAGCCTTAAACCCAACCTTGCAATCTTGTTTCCTATTCCTCTGCTTTCCACCCCCCCAGCCCCCCAGTTTCTTAGGAAGCTGTGTACGGCTGAGCCGGTGGGGGGAGGGGGAGGGCTGCTCTGGGCTCTTGAGAAAACTTCATTTTTCTTGGACGGAAGCAGCAGGCAGGGCTGGCACAGCCCTGGGGCATGTGCCTTGGTCCCCTGCTTGTGAATGTGAGGCTGGCTGCTGGAGGGGCCCCTCTGTAGCCACAAGAGCAAGGTCAAGTGTCTTGTTATTCACAGTTGTGGTCTGAGGGCCAGATTGTTAGAAATGCAGAATCTTAGACTCCACGGTGGATCGGCTGAATCAAAATCCCCATTTTTAAAAAATGTTTTATTTATTTTTGAGACATAGAGAGACAGAGCATGAGTAGGCAGGGTCAGAGAGAGAGGGAGACACAGAATCGGAAACAGGCTCCAGGCTCTGAGCTGTTAGCACAGAGCCCGATGCGGGGCTCGAACCCACGAACGTGAGATCATGACCTGAGCCGAAGCTGGACACCCAACTGACTGAGCCACCCAGGCGCCCCCAAAATCCCCATTTTAACAGGACCTTCAGGTTATCTGTGTGCACACCCGACGGCACCAGCCTCCCTGCAGAGACAGCCACGCAAAGACCACGGTCTCCTTGTCAAGCTGCCGATTTGTGGCCCTGAAGAACCAACATCTGGGTTTTTTGACATCGGATTTCTGTTACTTGCAGCCAAGAGCATCCTTGGCCGATGTCAGCACTTATCAGCTAAACAGCCTTTGGTAAAACAGCCCCCCCCCCACCTCCCACCGCCTGGAGTCTACCCAAGAGCCCCATCAAGTGAGGACGATTATTTCCCCATATTGTGCAGCTGCGGAGACAATCCCTACGCTCTTTCCCTGCCAGGACTGCTGGCCCTGAACCTGGGTGTGGGGGCACGATGCGGCGCCCCCTTTCACTATAGCTCTGGTGGAGGGGTACCCTCTCGGAGAGGCCTCTCTGCCTCCCTTCTGCCCTGAGCACAGACCCCTGAGCACAGACCCCCTCCTCCATCCCTCTTCCTTAGTAGTGCTGGCTTTTCCTTCTCTTCGCCAGCAATCCTGCCCTTGGGCTACCGCCGCCCCTGTTAGTTTCAGGGCTGAGTGGAGCCTTCCGACTCCCTTCACACGGGCGTGGAAAACTTTCTCATCCATTACCCTCAGGCTTCACCGTCAGAGACACCCCTTCATTCATTCATTCATTCATTCTTCTTCTTTTTTTTTCGAGAGAGAGAAACAGAGAACTCAGGAGCAGGGGAGAGGGGAAGAGGGAAAGAGCAAGAGAATGAGAATCCTAAGCAGGCTCCATGCTCACCTTGGAGTCTGAGGTGTTGCTTGATCCCACAACTCTGGGGTCACGACCTGAGCCGAAATAGTTGGATGCCCAAGCGACTGAGCCGCCCTGGTGCCTCTGGAGACACCCCTTTAAGTAGTGTGCATGAGGGGCCCCTGGGTGGCTCAGTCGGTTGAATGTCCAACTTCAGCTCAGGTCATGATCTCATGGTTTGTGAGTTTGAGCCCCATGTAGGCTCTGTGCTGACAGCTCAGAGCCTGGAGCCTGCTTCTGATTCTGTGTCTCCCTCTCTCTGTGCCTCTTTCCTCCTCATGCCTGCGTTGAAAATAAATGTAAAATAAATAAATAAATTAATAAAGTGCATGAGAATCACATGGGGAGAAAAGCAGATGCATTTATGTAAAATTTTTTTTCAACGTTTATTCATTTTTGAGAGACAGCGCAAGCAGGAGAGGGGCAGGGAGCGAGGGAGACACAGAATCCAAAGCAGGCTCCAGGCTCTGAGCTGTCAGCACAGAGCCCGTGTGGGACTTGAACTCATGAACTGTGAGATCATGACCTGAGCTGAAGTTGGACAATTAACCGACTGAGCCACCCAGGCGACCCAAAGCAGATGCATTTAAAACCCAGGTTCCAGCGTCCCCAATGCCTGGAGGGTCTGACTCAGCAGGTCTGAGGTGAGGCCCCAGGAATCAGGCTGTCTCAGCTGTGGCCCCCAGGCCCCTGTGAGGGTCACACGTGGAAGGTGCTCATCCCGCTGGGAAAGTTTTGCAGGGAGATGCGAGCGACAGACGAAATGTGAAAGGCACATTATTTCCCCCTGATTAATGTTTGCCTCTCGGGCCTTTGCAGCCGGCCTGGCATGGGCTGCACAAACACTCATCAGAATTCTTTGTGGATGCAGTTTTCTTGCGGAGAAAATAATCAGACACCTCCGTCTGGGTCCCAGCTCAGGAGGCTGGAGTGGATCGGTGCCCTCTAGCCCCGGGCGGATGTTTAGAGATGGGAGAGCTGGGACTCATCTGGGTTTGGGTGCAGAATAAGAGGCCCGCCCTGATGTACGGAGTCAGGTGATCAAGAAGAGGGGCCAGGGACTTTTGGGGCACGGGGGTGGCTCAATCGGTCATGTCCGACACTTGATTTCAGCTCAGGTCACGATCTCACGGTCGTGGGACCCAGCCCCGCATCAGATTCTGCCCTGGGCAGAGAGCCTGCATTAAGATTCTCTCTCCCTCTCCCTCTGCCCCTCCCCCGCTCACACTTGCTCTCTCTCTTAAAAAAAAAAAAAGAAAAGAAAAGAAAAGAAAAGATGCAAAGGTATCCATATTCTAATCCCTAGAGCCTGTCAATGTGTAATGCTGCCTGGCAAAAGGGACATTGTAGATGGTAAGATTATGGATCTTGAAACAGGGAGAGTGGCCGCGATTATGCAGGTGGGTCCAATCTAATCGCATGAGCCCTTATTTAAAAGCAGAGCAAATTTTCCAGAACCGTCCGTTCTCCCGTTCCTGAACAGCAAAGTGTTTCCTTCCTTCTCTTCGCCAATTCTGAACAATTTAATTTTTTTTTAGATAAATCCCTCCCCTGGCGTTTTATATTACATTCTTATCACCGATTCCCAGGAGAGGAATTTCTAGTTCAAAGGCACAAACTTTTTCTTTAATTTTTTTTTTTTTGGCATGAACTTTTTTGAAGCTCTTGATACAAACACAGAATCACCCTCCAGTTTTGGGCACAGTCTACACAGCTTCCGTGTGCTCCCTCAGGGTGGCAGGAGCCACCGCTTCTCGCTTTGCCTCCTCTTCCAGGGAGCCCGCAGGACTGGGCAGCCATTGGGCGTGCCCTTAGCGCTGGCGACAGCACCGGGTTCTCCCTCAGCCTCCGGGCTGTCGTGACGGCTGCTCCGTAGATAGAAAGGGGACACGTTTGCAGGCTGGGTCGCACTCGTCCGCGAGGAAAGTCACTCTGCCCTTAGCCCTGACTGGAAACGCGAAGCCCAGCCTATGACCTTGAGGCGTGTCCCGGAAACTGCGATCACGGCTGTCATTGATGTATTGTAGACCTCCTTGAACCTTCCCCGAGCCACGGCCCCACCGCCGGGCCACCCGGTCCTGTCCTGGGAGGGGCGACCGAGCAACAAGGAGGGTGAACGTTCTGAGTCCTCTGGGCTGGCACTCTGTCCCCTCCAGGGAACGGAGTTCTTTGCCAACGGTCCCGCTTCTCCATGGTCCTGCGGTGGACGTGGGGGTGGGGTGGGGTGGGGACCGCCACCGGGGAGGGGCACCGGGGCCACCAGACATTGTGTATAGTTGGGTGGCTTCTTGCATCTCTTTCCTTGCCTTCTGCTTAGTCCACTGAGGCCCCTCCAACAGAACCGCAGACCGGAGAGCGTGGCCCACAAACTCCCCTTCTGGCCCCGGAGGCTGGGAGGCCGAGGCTGGTGCAGCAGCGGCTGCGGCGGCCGCTTCCTGGTGCGGAGGTGGCCGTGTCTCTCTGTGTCCTCACTCGGTGGTGGAAGGGGTAGGAGGGCTCTCTGGGGTCTCTCTTTCTCTCTAAGTTGTATTTGTTTATTTCTGAGAGACAGAGAGAGGGGAGGAGACAGAATCCCAAGCAGGCTCTACCATGTCGGCACAAGGCCCCACCCGGGGCTCCATCTCACAAACCACGAGATTACGACCTGAGCCGAACTCAAGAGCTAGATGCTGAACGAGCTGAGCCAGGCGCCCCTCTCTGGTCTCTTTTCTTAGAGCACCAATCCCCGCTCTCCTGACCTAATTACCTCCCGAAGGCCCCACCCCTAAATCTATCACAATGGGGGTCATAGTTTCAACACAGGAATTTAGGGACGGCAGAAACACTCAGTCCACAGTATTTGGAACCCATCACCCTTTCTCTGCTGCCAGAAGACCTCTTGCCTCCCCCATGCTATTTCACCTGACTCACCAAAGGCAGATGAAAGAGACGGGTTAGATGCCGCTTCTCTTCCTGCTCTGTACTAACCCCCCACCCTGGCCAGGAAGCACCAATGCCTCCTGGGAACAGGAACTGGGAATAGGTAGGAAGAAAAATGCCCACATATTAATTTTTAAGGAAAAATTATTTTTTCGTGCTCAATAAAGGTGCTGACAAGTCCTGCAAGAAACGTGCCTAACTTCCTTTAATCCAGTTTTTCGAGGTTACTTTATGACGCGGCCTTCCCTTTTACCTACATTTCCTAATTAACCCCCTGATACGAGCCAGGACTTAAATGTCTGTCATCGGAGAGAGACTTTCCTATAAAGGGTGAAGTAAATCAAACTCCTTTTCGGGCAAACCACATTTTTGTTCTGTGAAGCTTCACCGAAGGAGTCCCATGTCCAGTTTGTTTTTAATAAAGCAATGACTCCAGTTTAGCGATTGTGTGTCTGGATTCATATTTCAGCGTCTGCAGCGTCCCGGCTCTGAAGGGTCTCCTAGTTTGAGAAGCCATCTCCGAACCAGGGACCTGACATTTCCAAGCCTCAGAGCCCAGTTTCTGTCTCTGAACACCAAGAGCCGCATGGCCTTCCCTGCCCGGGAGGCGTCCGTCCGCAGGGCCTCCAAGCTGCTCTCGAGATGTGAATGGTCGATAACGTTCAGGTAGACAGAATGTGACAGATCAAGGAATATCCTGTCCGAGGCTCTTGAGAGTCAGCAACAGGCAAAGGGAGTGGGGACAGAATGTTCCCAGCCAGACAATGCGCTCGGTGTTTCTTTTTTAAATCATGTTTACTCTTGTAGGAAGTAATACGTTACTAGGGCACAAAATTCGTACACAGGTGTAAACGTGGAACGTAGATCCTTCCCGTGTCCAGCTGGTCAGTTACCCTCCCCCGAGGTGACCGTCATGGGGCGCCCGGGGGGCTCAGTCGGGTAAGTGTCTGGCTTCGGCTCAGGTCATGATCTCACGGTTTGTGGGTTTGAGCCGCACATCAGGCTCTGTGCTGACTGCTAGCTCGGAGCCTGGAGCCTGCTTCAGATTCTGTGTCTCCCTCTCTCTCTGACCCTCCCCTGCTCGCACTGTCTCTCTCTCTCTCTCTCAAAAATAAATAAAACGTTAAAAAAAAAAGATGACCATCCTTAATTTCCTGTACCCTCCCCTGCCATCTACCTGTATAAACAAATACACAAATAAGCGGAACACAGAAGTTATCTTACTATATACACTGTTATGCACCCTTTTAAAAAATTGTTTATTTATTTTTGAGAGAGAGAGAGACAGAGCATGAGCAGGGGAGGGTCAGAGAGAGAGGGAGATGCAGAATCCAAAGCAGGCTCCAGGCTCCGAGCTGTCAGCACAGAGCCCGAAACAGGGCTCGAACCCATGGGCTGTGAGATCATGACCTGAGCGGAAGCCGGATGCTTATCCTACTGAGTCACCCAGACACCCCACACCCTGACTATTTTGCATGAAGATCGTTCTGTGTCTTTTCATCTGGGGCTGATTTATCCCTGCCAAAAAAATCTTGCTAGATGCATGCATGTGCCATGATTTATTTCATAGATCCCCTAGGAGTAGACTTTTAAATTGTTAATCTCTTTACATGAGGTTCGTGGTCCTCACCTCAGGGGGATTTTTGTGCCTCTCCCAGAAGACATTTGGCAATATTTGGGGAGACTTTTTTTTAAATCCAGGTTAGTTAGCATAAACTATAATAATGACTTCAGGAATAGAAATCCAGGTTAGTTAGCATAAGCTATAATAATGATTTCAGGAATAGAAATTAGTGATCAAACTCCTTTTGGATCAAAATCCATACATACAACACCTAGGGCTCGTCTCAACAAGTGCCCTCCTTCATGCCCATTGCCCATCTAGCCCATCCCCCTACCCAACACCCGCCAGCAACCCTCAGTTTGTTCTTTGTATTTGAGAGTCTCTTATGGTTTGTCTCTCTCTCTCTCTGTTTTTATCTTATTTTTGTTTCCCTTCCCCTGTGTTCATCTGTTTTGCTCCTTTTTTATTTTTTGATGTTTATTCTTGAGAGAGAGAGACAGAGTGCAAGCTTGGGAGGGGCAGAGAGAGAGGGAGACACAGAATCCAAAGCAGGCTCCAGGCTCGGAGCTGTCAGCACAGAGACTGACGCAGGGCTCGAACTCACCAGTCATGAGATCATGACCTGAGCTGAAGTCGGACGCTAAACTGACTGAGCCACCCACGCGCCCCTCATCTGTTTCGTTTCTTAAATTCTGAATTTGTTCACTTACATAAGTGAAGTCATATATTTGTCTTTCTCTGACTGACTTATGTCGTTTAGCATAATACATTCTAGTTCCGTCCACGTTGTTGCAAATGGCAAGATTTCATTCTTGTTGATCGTCTAGTAGTATTCCATTGTCTACACCACATCTTCATCCATTCATCAGTCGATGGACATTTGGGCTCTTTCCAACTTTGGCTATTGTCGATAGCGCTGCTGTAAACATTGGGGTGCATGTGCCTCTTACAATCCGCCTTCCTGTATCCTTTGGATATAAATACCTCGTAGTGCAATTGCTGGGTCCTAGGGTAGTTCTATTTTTAAGTTTTCGAGGAACCTCCACACTGTTTTCCAGAGCGGCTGCCCCAGTTTTCATTCCCACCAGCAGCGCAAGAGGGTTTCTCCTAATTGGAGAGATTTCTGGTGAGGCCAGTGCTGCTGGCTTTCAGTAGACGGAGGCCAGGGTCGCTGGTGAGCACCCTGGGCGCACGGGACAGCCACCTGCAGCGAAGAGTGTCGGCAGTGCCAGCGCTGGGAAGGCCTGCGCTTGGGGACAGACACCTCCAGCACGCAGGTTGGGTGTGGGGAGTCAGGGAAGGGTGACCTGTCACCTCCAAAGGCGACAGAACTGGAGCGAAGGCTCATGCCATGAGAATGCTCTTCTTTTCAGAAAGAAGAAAGCTCTCAAGTTTATGTCCTGTCGGAGTCTGGAGGAGACAGGTCTGGAAGGGGTCCCCGTCCTCAGCGGGGAAGGATTCCTCTTGTCCCTCTGTGCCTTTTGCCCCCTAGATCCTCGCCAGGAACGCCAAAAGAGTGGGCAGCGCATGCGCCCACCCCCAGCAAACCACACACCGCCATTAAACGGAATCCTAGAGCTTTTAATTACCAGCGTATTAGCATATTACGAATGGAGAAGCAGCGTTTAGTGTATAATAGCAGAGATGTCGGGAAGAAAGGCCTATTTTTACTGCTCATTAAGAGAATATTACTGAATAGTTGGGGGATTAATTGTACTTTGGTACATCTTCACAAGGAAGCTAATTGGATAAAGATTGTTTCCTCCTGCCCGTATCACAATATTTGCAGGCAGATGGCATTGTTCGGGCTGAGAACACACAGAAGTATTTAATGCATTAGCTGGCCTCCTCCTCACAGGATATTATTTCGATTATGTACATCTGCGCGGCGGTTCACGGTTTTCAAACACATCCCCGTGCGCTGTCGCGGGTGGGATGGCCGGGTGTGGTCACCCCCTTTAGACGGGCGATGAAACAGCTGGGAGAGACTTGAGTGAGTCACTAAAGGTCGACAGCTCAGAACAGGCGTGGCCAGGACTGCACGGCGGCCCCCCTCCCGAATGTCCACTTCCGGGCTCCAGACGATTCTTCATTTTCTTTCTTTCTTTTTTAAAAAATGTTTATTTATTTTTGAGAGACAGAGAGACAGAGTGTGAGTCGGGGAGGGGCAGAGAGAGAGGGAGACACAGAATCAGAAGCAGGCGCCAGGCTCTGAGCTGTCAGCACAGAGCCCGATGCAGGGCTCGAACCTACAAACTGAGATTATGACCTGAGCCGAAGTCAGACGCTCAACCGACTGAACCCCCCAGGCGCCCCCAGATTCTTCATTTTCTCTGTAGCTTGCGTGGTCCGGGGCCTCCCCCGTGGACGTGTGCAAAGCATTTGAGCGGGGGGAGGGGGAGTAACGTAACAAAGGGAGAGGAGAAGAGCCTTTGTGGTCAAGAAGACCTGGGTTCAAATCTCAGCTCCGTCCCTTCTGGCTGTTGAACTTTGGGGAAGTGAATCAATGTCTCTGAACCTCAGTGTCCTCATCGGTAAAAGATTATACTTCTTTTTTTTTTTTTTCTGTTTTATTTTTTTATTTTTTTTATTTTTGAGAGACAGTGACAGCGTGAGCAGGGGAGGGTCAGAGAGAGAGGAAGACACAGAATCCGAAGCAGGCTCCAGGCTCTGAGCTGTGAGCACAGAGCCTGATGTGAACCCATGAACTGCGAGATCATGACCTGAGCTGAAGCCGGACGCTTAACCGACTGAGCCCCCCAGGGGCTCCAAGAGATCATGCTTCTTACGGGTCCGTTGTTGGGCTGCTCAGCGTGACACCCGGGGCGACGTGCGTCGGTTATCACTCTTACCCCTGCCTGGATTTGCCAGTTTGCCGAATGTTTCTGATTGTAGCTGGGGCCTCACCTGTGCGCCCACGTCAGTCCAAGTGCACGCGGCGTCCACCGCCAGCTGTCGGTGCCTCTTCTGGGACGCTGCTTGACTCTAAGCCCTGGCAGTCCTGCCCATGCTGGGAAGCAGGTCCCTTTGGTCACCCTGGCCACCAGATTTCCGTCCTCATGGTAACTGGGCAGCCCAGCAGCTAAGGAGGGTCCTGCCTTTGGGGGCATCTGCTAGCGGAGGCCACCCAGGGAGCTGCTGGCGCCCCAACACGGCACTGTCATTGGAGAGATGACTGTCCATGTTATACACACAGCCTGTTCCTCCTCAGGGGGAGGGCACGTGGTCAAGGTCATCTGAGGTGAAGCCAAGGTCTAGACCTCACACTGCACCTTCAAATCACGCCTTCCCTTCAAATCCCAGGTTCGGTTGCTGAGTTAGATTCCATCCTTGAGAAACGCTATCTCAGGCGCCCAGCCGGATGACGATGCATCTGGTCTGCCCAGAGGCCCTGCCTCTTTATTTTGGTAACTGCCCCTTCCTTTCGCTTTGGGGAACTTCTTGTTCTCCACTCGCAGTCCCTGTTGCTCAAGAAGGGCTCACTCTAGGTCTTTGGTGCCAAGGGTGACCATGTGACCAGGCCTGACCAGGGAGATTGCTTATTCCTGTTAGCACAGATTGAGCTAGGGATTGGCAGGTGACCAAGTCAGACCACTCCACGCCAGTCCCAGGACTTTCTGCAGGAATTATTAGAAAAGACAGGACTTCTGTGCTGTGGTTGCTCAATGTGTAGGATGTTTATCTGGGATTGTAGAGGCCATTTTGCATGGACAAGGGGGCTGCTTTCCAGGACAGAAGTCAACACAAGGGATAATAGAGACCAGAGATGGCCAGGGACACATTCCTCATGATATCATGAGCACCTGGATCCATCCATTCCTGAAGGTTGCCCATTTGAGTTGAGTCTCTATCATTTGCATTCAAACAGTCCCTGCTAGTTCAGGGTCCCATGTCTACCCCTGGCATTTAAGTTCTTTTAACTCCTCACCCTCTGGCCCACCAGAAATGCAGAAATTTGCCTGAATCCCATTAAGGGGCTGACTTCACGATCTTTTCATAGGCATCCAAGTAAATAGATACACCTTCAGGAGGGGGATGGGGAGAGAGTGGAAAGAAAAAACATGTCCTAACTTTCCATGAGAAATCTCTCCAGCCTGGCTGGGAGACATTTTATTAATCTTCTCTCCCCCATTCATTTTCCAAGACCGTCTTTGAAGCTGGCCATTTTCAAGAGGAAATGACATAGATTATTTTTTCATGATGGCTGCCCTTTTGTAACCTGGCAGATGTTTAATTAAAATTTTTATGACCTCCTAAAGTTAACATGGAAATTCATCTATCATGGCAGTGTGAGGACCCATCTTTGAAACTCCACTCTGCTACCCCAGCGAAGCATCCTGCCTTCAGCCAAACCCCAGAACCTTCTCCCTGGGCATCGCTGGACAGTGCAGGCGAGTTTAGTAGCCCTGAACTTCAGCTTCGATTCATTCTCCCTTACGGCATTTCTCTTGAACGGCCCCCTCCCTGCAGCCCCAAGCCTGTCTCCTTTTTTTGCTCCATTGTCCCCCTCCCTGAGTTCTCTCAGCCCTGACACTCTATGCTGTGACTTATTTCCTTGTCTTCCTTCCTAAGCTCCCTGAGGCCAGTGACTCCATCTTCTTCCTAACAGAGTGTATAGGTATTTTGGTCTGGTTTTTATTCATCGCCTTCTTCCCACAGCTTAAAATGGCACCCGGTACTTCATAGTTGCTTAGTAAACACTCGTTAAATGCATTTCAGCACCCCACGCCCTCTGTAGAGGGCTCGGTGCCTGTCAGAAGGAAGGGATGAGGGAAGTTGTTTCCAGTGTCTCTGATACCATTTTGCCCAAGGTTCAACCACCGTGGGCTTCTCTCTGTCCTTCCGTCCAACGAGACACCAGCTGCCTTTCTTTTCAGGGATTCATTTCATGTGCCCCCACACGGTTCCTGGTGCCTAGGCTGGGTCAGCCGGAGCTGGGGTAGACGGAGAGCATAGACCAGACAGTCTGCACGACCAGACTCGTTTAATCTCAACCGCAGTGCTGGGAGGGCGGTATACTGTTCCCACTTCACAGATGGAGAATCTAAGATTCCAAGAGGTAAAGGGGCCAGAGGCCACCCGGTTGAAGTGGGGGACCTCGGCTGAACCCTCTCTTGCTTTTTCTCCAGGTGTCTTTCCCAGGCATCTTACCTACAGTTAAGGTACTGTTTCTGGAGAGGCAGGATTGGAATCTTCTGCTTCGAGGGAAAGACTTGGTGAGGCTCCCGTAGGCTTTCAAAAAACAGTTCAAACTCGCTTGTGTGGGTGGCTCTGCCTTTTTTTCCCCTGCAAGGGGGGGACCCTGTCATCTCTCCTTTTCTGGGAAGCACAAACCCCTCGGCGTTTCCTGACAGACCTGATTCTGAACCTTCTGGGCCCCCAGCAGACGCCCTGAGCTCTTCCCGACCTCAGGATGGATAGAGTAGCTGATGCCAACACCGCTTAGAAGGGAGCCGTTTACAACAGAGTTAATGTGGATGCAACATGTCTATATTGCAAACACATAGCTGTTTATGACGGTGCTAAGTAATTCAGAGAGAAAGCTGGCAGCTCTGTGCTTTTTAATAGTAAATAATTCAAGTAGCCTTTACACTTCCCCCGCCAGAGCATCAGTATATCTGCCGGCTGTGGCGAGCGAGGCGGGAGCCAGAGAATAAAAATGTTCGGGCCGTCCTGGCGAGAACATTCTCCCCCGTGCGTCTGCCCTTTGATGTAGGGGCACGACGGTTCAGACTTGGAGCCCGCCGGCTCTTATTACACATTTTCAAGAGCAAGGGAAACAAGGAAACAATTTCCGCAGAGGTCGACTCTGATTCAAGGCCGGCAAGTGCGCCGTTGTGCAAACATGCATCTGTTAGCGACGTAAGCGACTCCCCGCCAACTGTTCCAAGTGAGTTGCGGTTTTGAAAGCTGTGGGCATCTTGAGCAGTGCAGCACCCTGGTGCGTCACTCGGGAGCCTGGGTTCTGGCTATGCCACCCTGGGCAAGAGATGAAGCTTTCTTACGCCTCCGTTTCCTCATCCATCTAATGGGGTCAATAATAGCCCCCATGGCATGTGATTATCAGGAGGACAAAAGGGGAGTGTGTGTGGAAGTGGTTTAGCCCAGCGCTGGGCACGTGCAAACCGCTCCATAAATAGGATCCCTTGCCGACCGTAAATCAAACCCCCTCCTTCTAAGGAGGTCTCTGAGGCTCAGAGCAGGAGGTGATGAGCCCACACCGCCATAACTAGTAGGACAGGGGCAGAGGTCAAATCTTCACCTCAGCATCTAAGCGAACTTCCGGCACAAGGAAGTGACAGCGTGCTCCAGTGAGCTGGGATGTGGCCAAGAGACGTGTGGCAGCTAAAGAATCCTTCCGAGTATTAAGTTTTCTCATACAGAGTTTGCGTTTCTCTGTGTTTTAGTTTCAAATGACATTGATTCCTTTTATTGAGCACTTACTTAGCCCTCTGGCACTGGGAATATAGCCATGAGCAGCACAGATCAGGTTCCCACTCACATGTAGACAGTAAGCAAATCAACAGACAGATTATTTTATATCATGGGAAGGACAAGGAAACCCTAAAATATGGTAGGGCTAGAGGGGTAGCTCCTTCTACTAGGAACTTGGGGTCAGGGAAGTCTTTTGACCTCCCTTGGAAGGAAGGGAGGTGACATTTGAGCAGGAACAGGAATTATGAGGAGCTGGGCATGCAATGAGCTGGGACACAGAAGGACAGTGGAAGGGTCAGTATGTGCCAAGGCCCTGGGGTGGGACAAATTCAATGACCTAACTTCTCGGAATTTGGAATAATTTTCATGGTTGCGTTAGCTTTGGGGGCTGCTGTAACAAATCGCCACCAACTGGGTGGCTTTAAACCACAGAAGCGTGTTCTCTCCTAGTTCTGAAGGCCGGAGGGAGTCCGAAATCAGGGTCAGCAGGGCCGTGCTCCCTCCGGAGGCTCTAGGGGAGAGTCTGCCCCTTCCCTCCTCCCACTCTGCTGGCTCCTGGCCATCCTGGCTGTGCCTCGGCTTCCCCTGCGGGACTCTGATCTCCGTCTCCACCTTCGCCTCACCTTCTCCTCTCCCATCCGGCAAAAACCTACCTCTGCCTCGCTCTTAGGAGGAGATTTACAGGAGCAATTTTGTTGGATTTAGGCCCTGCCCGGAGAATCTGAGATAAGCTCTTCCCTAATGTAATACAGCGTTTGCCGTGTAAGGTAACGTCCCTCCTTTACCGAATAAGGTAACGTTCACAGGTTCCAGGGTTTAGGGTGCAGACACGTGTTTTGGGGGCCACCCTTTAGCCCACTATGACAGTCGAGGACAGGCCAGGTCTTAGACACTGACAGTAACCCCTGAGAGGCAAAACTTCACCTCGGTTTCGAGTTGAGCCAGAAACACCAGTCTCCACTTGTTTCTGACAAGTTGGGCCGTTACAGATTCAGGACAAGCCGCAAACCTGCGGTGCGGGGCCCCTGCCTGCAGGGATGCGGCTGTGTGGCCGGCGGGGCCCTTCCCTCTGTGTTTTCTGGGGTCCTGTTTTCTTTCATGAGGGCTTGCTCTGTGTGCCCCCACCACACCCTGTGTTGAACATAAACGACCCTCCTCCTCTGGGGGGTGTTAGGTTCCGGTTGTGAGCTCCCCACTTGCGGATTCTCAGTAAGTCTCCTGGAGGCCAAGGTCGGAAGCGGCATTTTAAAGGAGCACAGCAGGTGATTCTGATTCAGATGCGGCTCTCTGAGAACCATTGGAACCTGGAGGGGGGGCGGGGAATGCTGGTAGGGGGGCGGGGACCTCGTGTTTAACTACTCCATGGTTGTGATGGAAAAAAAATTCCAGTCTCACACTCCATTTGGTGCAGACTGAAAACACACACGCATTTGCAGGAAGGTTCAGGTTGCCTGGAAGGCTTTTGCTCCTGGACAGAGCTCACCACTGGGGTGAGTCCTATGCAGGCTGGGGGCGGGGGGAGGGAGAGAGCTGTGCAGGGAGGGACCCCGCACACAAGAGGAGACTGACCCAGCAGGCTGTTGCCTTGGCTGCACATTCACTGGCCCTGAGATCACAGCCCTGCCTGAGCCTCACTTTCCCACTCTGTGAACAGGGCTGGCCGACCACCTGATCCACTGCACAGATTTGCCTTCAAGAGTCATTATGGTTTGGAAGTTAAAAATCCGGGGCACGTCTGGACTTTCCTAGCCCCTGAGGGCCGCCAGGTTAGCCCGAGTCGGTGCTTCTCAAAGGCTGTGACCCTGGTGGCTTCTAAGACCCCTGTCCGGACTGGTGGTTCACGAGGAGACTCCTCAGGGCTGTGGCTCCTTACAGTGAAAGACACAAGTGAAATCGGCAAAG
Source organism: Helogale parvula (assembly GCA_004023845.1). Taxonomy (NCBI): domain Eukaryota; kingdom Metazoa; phylum Chordata; class Mammalia; order Carnivora; family Herpestidae; genus Helogale; species Helogale parvula. The sequence goes on from PJEM01019460.1 coordinate 14,990, forward strand.
GGGAAGGCACGCGGCCTGAAGTGTGGAGAAAACAACGGTAAGTTTCCAAGGTCTCCTCCTGGGTGACTCCCTCCTGCGATGATAAGTTCCCCCAGCAACGAATTTTGACGACACCCATGCAATGTGGTCAACCGGGGGGGCCCAGGGGCTCACTGGGGCTGCTCCCGCAGGCAGCCTGGGTCTGGCACAAAGTCTCAGGCTCCCAGAGAGAGCAGGTGCGCAGCCGGAACTATCTTGTTTGTACCAACACCTGAGGCTTAGGGAGCAGCCATTCTCTCGCATGGTGGGCGGGACCCCCACAGAAATCTAGGTTCGGAGCACCAGTCCAGGGCCAAATTTCCAAGTGGGCCTTTCGCAGAAGCACAGCAGAGCCTGCTGTGTGAGCAGTCCTCTGCACAAGCAGTGGATGTGACGGTCACCTCTCGTTCTTTCCCTGACGGGCGGGTGTCAGAAACCCCTTTCCGTGCCTGGGGAAACTTGCATCCTCCAAGACAAAAATCCACCGCTCGCCAGAGAAGCTGAAAATCTCAAATCCTCGTCTTCCTAGCCAGCTCTGAAGCTAGGGGACCGCGATATGACCTCAGTTCCTGACAACCAGAGGCGCCCCACCCAGATTTGGAGTTGGGAGCTAGTGACATGGAGAAGTGGGGACCATCTTGTTCTCCTATTTCAGGGGTGTGATGGCGGCGGGTGCAGGGGTGGTAACCGGGGTCCAGCCCTGGTGGCGGTGGCAGTGTGTTCTGGTGCGGGTCCCCCAGAATCTCCCCCCCTCGGCTAGTTCCACGGGACGCTCTGGGCACTGCTCCCGACGGCCCGGCCCAGCCTGAGCCTCCGGTTCTCTGGGAGTCAGTGGGCTCCCTGGGACCCCTCAACACACGCTTGTCTTAAGTCGGAGAA
>PJEM01019461.1:5713-15987 GCA_004023845.1 Helogale parvula
CACCCAGGGCCCCGGGCCAGGCCGTGAAGAGAGGGGCCCTGAGCCAGAGCAGGAGGGCGTGGGAACCACCTTTCAGGTTTTTTGGGGAATAAGGAGCATAAATCCATAAACCAATCCAGTATTTTCTTAGGACGTGAGAGAAAGGAGCTCTGCACTGAAATACCCCACAGCCCCCGGGTCTCACTGAGCAAGCGCACTTCCAGAAGACACCTAAGCCACACGCAGGAAGGGTCCACCGCTGACCAAGCTCTCCTGTCCTTCATGGCTGAGGATGGCTCCTTCCTCCAGGATCCTGGTAGGAGGAGGGCAGAGGGAGGCCCACGGTCGGTAAGACCTTGCTCGTCGTGAGCGAGGCCCCGTGGAGCCTCACACCTGAAGCCGCTCTTCCTCGTGGTCAGAGCCCAGCAGAGCCCGCCCCCCCCAGGAGCGCACGTCACCGAGCCACGGGGCAGCCGTGCACGGGGCGGGGGTGGGGGGTCTGGGTCCCAGTGTGTCCTGCAGTCGCACGAGGCAGAAGCGATGACGGAAGAGAAACCCCGCCTCCTGAGTTCTCAACAAGGGCCGTGCGTGTGTCTCTGCAGGACGGCTGTTCTTCGGTTGTCTTAAGAAGAACGAACCAGAAACAAGCACCTATTGCTGAGTACTCCCTCCCCCCCCATTTTGAGCATGGAGACTGCAGGCCTCACAGGGCGCACTCGGCTGCCTGGAGTCCAGGACCCCCGCCCTCGGTGCTCCGGACTCCCCAGGGTCAAGAGAAACTTCCAAAGAGAGGAGACCTTGGTGGCTCCTAGGAGCTTCTCCTGAGGTGCAGCCGGGCCTCGAAAGGAGGACAGGTCAGTGGCATCTCACAGGGAAGCTCCAGGCTGGGCCCTGCAGGCCGCGCCTCGGGCCCCCGCACCAGCGCTTCTTGGTGGCATCCTGGCTGGGCACGTGCAGCCGGCGCAACTCCCGTTTTCCACACGCAGACCCCCAGGGGGGACGGGACGGTAGCCACCAGGTGCAGTGGTCCTAAACTCTGGGTCTCTCCTCAGACCCCAAAGAACGGTTTTCGGAAAAGCACGTCTTCCTGGCGCTCTGGGTCCCCAGGGTGGGGGGCACCCCCCCCCCCCGAACTGCTTCTCCAAACTCAGTGCTTCGCATGAACTCACCACAGGGCCGCACCCCCATCGAGCTGGCTCCTCTCCCTGGGAGGACTCAGGGCCGCATCAGTAAATACACATTTCAGCCGGTGGTAATTTGTGAAATAGGTTTAGCAAAAATATATTGAGAATAAAAGCCAGAAAATGGTAAAGAAAAGTCAAATGAAAAAAATATACAAAGTCTTCCCCCGAATGTTGGTAAGAACCTAGCGCGTTCAGAAGACGGCCCAGGTGACACGCACCAGACCTGGCCTGGGCCGGCGCGGCCGTGCCGCAAGGGCCCGCGCTTGAAGGCCAGCATGGCGGCGCCATTCAATCCAAATCCACGGCAGAAGAAAACTCCGGGCAGCTTACAGCACGATCACTGCCACCACCCCCGGGGCCGCTCCTCACGAGCACGGAAAAGGAGCTTTTTGAGGAAAAATTTCACATTAGTACAAAAAAAATCATACAGCTGTTTCGTAAGAGCAAAATAATGATCAAGATGATGGTTTCCAAGGAATGCAGGGTCTGAGAGCTTGCCCAGGCCCCACCCCGGTCTCTCCTGAGTGACGAAGACAGGTGAGCAGGCCAGGCGACGTCGTTAAGACGAAAGAGATAACAGTGAACCTCTAGAAAAACGCTACTCTATGCTTCAGGTGAGATGACAACATTTCATACGCCAACTTTCAATTATAACTTTAACCTACGAAAACAGAATGGGAGGGAACCTTGACATTCTCAGAAATTCAAGTGTAGCTGTAATGCTGTGTAGTACGGCTTGTTTGTCCTGGAACCTTCCGAACCGCACGGCTCAGTCGGGTCATCAGTGCAGACGCAGCAGGCGCTGCCGAGGATGGCTCAGTGGTGGACAGGCGCTCCCTCCCAGGAGGCCTAGGTGGCTTCGAGCTGGGTCCTCTGGGACAGTCCCCCCCCTCCCGCCCCCACCCCGTGGCCCTCTCCCCTTGGATCTGGCCAAGCCGCCACCAGGCGCTATTTGCCTTCCGTGACCCTCCGCCAGCACCTTCTCTTCTTCCTCTTCCCCTTGGACTTGCTGGGTTCCGGAAAGGGTTTCGCAGTCTGGGCGCTCCGAGCCGACGCGGCCCCCAGGTCATGCTCACAGCAGCACGGCCGCCCGTCACGCGTGGAGCCGAGGACCGCCCCGTCCTGGTGCTCCTTGCAGAACGAATTGGGGCAGAAGTGGCAAAATGACGTGGAAGGTCTGCCACACACGTCACAGTGATGCCAAGGACATTCCCACTTCCCTGCAACAAAACAGAGCGTCAGCTGAAGTGATGGAAGCATCGACCCGAAAACCAGTCTGAAAGCTGCCCAGTGCGACGAGCACAGACCGGACACCACCCCCGCCCCAGCCAGGGAGGGGCCGGCCGGCGCTCAGAGGCCTGGCGGGGGGCGCGGCCCATGCCCCTGGGTCCCACTGGCACTCCCCGTGGCCCGCGGCCACTCCAGCTGCGGACCTCGCTGTGGCCTGGACCGGGTTTCTACCGGGGATTTGATCTTTCCGGCCTGGATTCGTAACCGCTTGTTGGGTGAGGGCTGCCACCCCATCTCCTGCAGAGTTTCCTCTCTCGCTGCCTGGAAAGCCTTGCTTTGCAATCTTTTGCACATAATCTTTTCTGTATTATAATCAAACATGTTTGGCTTCTCTTTGTACAGCTTTTGGTTTGGACAAGGGTCTGTTTTACTTCTGAGACTGCAGTTCCTACTTCACACCGATGCCTGTACTCTCTCCGAAGTAAGGCTGGGAAAACAAGGCCAAGCCCACCCCGTGTCCCCCTCCCCGCCCCCCGTGACCCCCGTGGCTGGGCAGGGCTCTGCTCCCGCAGGTGGCCTCCCCCAGCGCCCCTTTCCTGGCCCGGGGTGCACACGAGGGGCCTTCACCCGAGCCCCACTACGGCCGGTCCGAGGGGCTTCACGACCGTGCCCGCCGCAGACCCCGACTCCGTGCGCGGGCCTCCCCAGGCCGGGCCTCGAAGTCACCAACGAATCTGTGACCGGGAGAGGAGAGCCACCGACAGGGACCCCCAAAGGCTGCCGGGGGGGGGGCCCGCTCACCCACCGAAGGGCCGCTTGCCCAGGCCCAGGCACGACAGGTGGTAGGCCTTGGTGCAGGACTTGCGGTCACACAGCACCAGCTGGCCGCCGTCCCCACAGCGGAAACACTCGTCCTCGGACTCCTTCTTCCCTTCGCCTCTGGTTCTCCGCCTCCTCGTTCTTTTCTTGGTCTTTTTGCCCTTTTCCTCTGAAGAAAGGGACGTTGAGGTCTAAGGAGACAAATGCATTGTGCTTACAAGACACGCGTGGACCGAAGCAGTAACAAAAACTACGGAGAGAGATCACGAGCGCGGGGGCAGGTGTGTGCGTCTCCGGGGAGAAGGCGGAGCGGGGAAGAGGCGCGCGCCTACCCTGCTCTGTGGATGAGCGCGGAGCGCAGCGAGGAGGACCAGCCTCGCTGAAAGCCTCTGCGGGAGCAGCCCTCAGAGGTCGCCCAGCTGTGGCGAGGGGACCCCTCGGGCTCGAGCGGCCCCCACCCCCATGGGATGCACCCCTGACTCTTTCCAGTAAGAACCGCACTGTCAGTGAGAGACGCAAAGTCACTGTCTTGGTTGAAGAGGCAGATCCCGCAGACCTCCTCCTCCGGGCCAGGTGCCTGTGACCCCAGTGCTCGGGGCCCAAGCAGGCAGGCACGTGGGCCCCGAGTTCATGACCCGGAATCTCAGGAAATGGCGTTGATGCGGGTGTAACACAATAGGGTGAGGCGCCGCTGGGGCAGCGCGGGCCCTTAACCCAGACTGACTGGCATCCTCCTGAGAAGAGGCGGCGACGCAGAGACGGAGGAGGCGCCGTGAAGGTCAAGCCAGAGATGGCAGTGACGCGCCGACGTTCGGCCGCGAGAGGCATGGGAGCCCCGAGCCCCCCCCCCCGCCCGCCACAGCTGCAGGTGGCCCGGAAGAAGGGGCGGCCGTGTTCGTCCTTCCCGCCTCTGTGACTCTACCTTTGGTCTGTCCCCGAGGAACCCGCTGCAGTTGGAGGCCCCACACCGACAGACTGTCTTCTCGTTACCCAAACAGTCAAGGTTGTAGTTAAAGGTCAGCTCTGTCCCTAGGGGAGAAGAGAACGCCACCGGAAACACTTCCATCAGGTCCACACCGATGTCATGGCCGCTCGCCCACCTCCCCAAGACCGGCCACGGCCTCACGGGGTCGGGGTCGGGGGGCCGTGGGGGCATCGTACCTGCAGGGATGTCGCACACGGCAAACAGGCCCACACGGGTGTCCCCGTTCACCGTCCACTTGAGGGTCTCACAGTTGGGCTGGCAGCTGTGGTTCATGAATCGGGAGTAGTTTCCTTTGGGGCCGGCATCAATTATCCGGTCCTGTAAGGTACAACTCAGGTTTCAAGTAGCATTTAGACACAGGGCGGCCCTTAGCCATCATGCCCGTTTTGAAAGGGAACTTTCACCGTCCCACGGGCTGGCCGGCAGTGTTGGACCGGAAACCGTGGTCTCCTGTGTCCACTTGGACAGGACACCCCCAAACCAGTCCCATTTCTCTCACTCACCGAGGGCAGGTCAGCACCACATGGCGAGGACCAAGCCCCAGTGAGTGCTGGTGAGGACGGGGTGGCCAGCCGGCACTCCCCAACACCAGCCAGCAGGTGACAGGCAAGCCGGGAGGGACAGGAAGGTCACCACCACCGGCCGGCAGACTCACATTAATGGACCTAAACGATAGGAGCCCAGCTCCCAAACGGGCACAGGTTCCCGAGGATCCACCGGACGCTCGAGCCCTGGGGGGGACGTGCCCTTGTCCCCAAGCACTGGAAGAACGCCGGCGAAAAGGACAACGGAACCTGGCGGCCCCCGGTGACGGGAGGGGCGGTTTGGAGTAAAGCCGTCTGGCACCGGCGGAAGCCACAAGGGGTCCTGCCCCGGGGCCACGCCTGCAACTAAGTGCACTCAGCCACCGCCCGGCAACGGGGATGGCGCAGCCTGGAGGTCTCTGCCCCTCGAGGGAGGCGGGTGCCGAAGGAAGAGATGCACGAGGGAGGCGCACACGGACGGCACTGCGGTCATGGGTTTGTGCAATGCGCGTGACTGGGGTGAACAGACGTGCAGACACCCTTCATCTACACCCACGGCGGGTGTTCAATACGGAAATGCGACCGGGGTGGGCGTGCTCCGCAGTGTGTCCTTCCCCACCGTGCCAGGGCCCTCTCGCCTCCCGGTCAGTGCTCCCGCACCTCCCGCGGAACGCTTCCCGGGTGAGGGCCGCGGGCCAGCGTCCCTGCGCCTGCGCGTCTGCGCCGCGGGCGGCCTGGTCTCTGCAGCTCCCGCTCCCTCTGTGAGGACGCGTGTGTCTATTTACATACGTGTGCACGTATATATCGGGTCCTGGACCCTCGCTAACTAGGTGCCAGTCTTCCCCAGGCCAGCACGTGGTCTTTAACTTTACAGTCAGTGCCCTTCTCACTCAGAACTGCCCAGTTTTCTCAACTGTCTGTTCATCCTTCGCTTGTGTGTTCGGGTCTGTGGCCAGCCTCGCACAAGGGGCCTCCCGCGTTTCCTGGCTCCTCCCTGCGTCTGGAAGGCCTGCTCTTGTGAGCTCGGTGAGGGGCACCGCTGCCAGCAGGGCTGTCGCCCGCGGCCCCGGCACCCGCCGCTGGGACGGAGCCACACCGTTCAGGGCCCGCCCAGGCGCGTGCGTGAGCGCCGTGTAGTCCTGCAGACTCCGCCCTCACAGCGATCTTACGTTGGGGAAGACGCACATCAGGACGTTTCCTCTTGACCAGAAACAGCCAGGTCTCGTTCATTCGTACCCTCTCAGGTGTCCCGGGAGCGTTCCTGTGTGCGCGGGGCAGGGTAGACGCCCGTGCGCGCAGCCTCCGTGAGCCGCCCCTCGTCCGTATCCAGGATTGGGAGCAGCGGCCGTAGGCTCCCGTCTCTTTCCCGAGCCGTGTCAGGCCCCAAGTCTGGGGCACAGGTTCATGGCTTCACCAAACCAAGAGAAACTTCCTTCTGGTTTCCAAGTTTTCATCGAGAGCAAGCCGGCTTCCACGGCCTCACAGGATTCCTCAGCCTTGAAAGTGACCACGGGTGTGCCTTCCTCCGGTCAGTCAGTCCTGGGCCGTGAAGGCCCCCCGCGCTCGCGGGGCGGGGCGGCGCGGCGCACACACCCTCCCATGGGCCCCAAGCCCACTCCTTCTGCCCCATCACTGGACCAGCTTGGGATCTGCACTCGGGGCAGAGGGGGTAGGCGGGGGTGTGTCTTTGGAAAGTACAGGGTACCGCGCATCTGTGCGCATGCGTGCGCGTGCGTGCGCGTAGCGTGACTTCTTAGGTGCGCTGTTTACTGCTAAAGTTGTGTGTTGACTTCAGTTCCCTCGTTAACTGTGTTGTTCTTTCAGCCAGTTTGTCTGTCCAGGGCCCCTCCCTCTGTCCAGGAGGCACATGCACCACAGACCGGCTTCCCTGGCCTCCCTCACTGTCGTCCCATGAGGGACGTGGCACCGGGCATGCTCTCTGCACAAGAGGGTCCGTGCCGCCATAAAGGGCGTCCCTGGAGCCCCGGACAGGGTGGAGTCGGAGTCCCACCTTATCTGACAAGAGCCACCTGCCACTATCCTGCACACAACTTGATGTCCAACCTTTCAGAATCTTTGTTCCTCACATACAGCAGAGAAGCAAGTTTGCTTTATGGACCAATTTGGGAATCTTTAAACAGGTGAGTTAATTCAGTTCCCTCTTTACAGACAGGACAATGTGCCTGGCACAAGGCTCCCCTCCCAGCCCGCTCTGTCTGTGCGCAGTCCTCCTAAGCCTCTCACTGCGCAGGAGTGCGCGCTCTGGTACAATCTTCCTTATGTTGGAGGCGTTGTCCTCCAGGCCACGCTTTACAAACAGCCTGGCACTTCCAGCCGGGGTGGCGCCCGCAGGTCCACCTCCATGGCCTCGGTGACCCCGCCTCACCAGTGCCACTCGCTCCTGGCGTTCCCAGCTCCCGTCAGAGGGGGCCCGGGCTGCCCTTCCCTGTCCCTTCACTCCTGTCGGGAGCGATACCCCAAGCACACTCGGCTCCTGCACAGCCTGGCTCTGCGTCTCACATCCCAGCCCCTGATGGACTCCTCGGCGGACCGCCACGTCTTTGGTTGCCACTCCCTGCACGCCGCGTGGGAGCCGGCCCTCTGCGCTCAGGCACGGAGCTCTGTGCTGACAGACCCCAAGCCGGCCTCCTTCCCTTCCCTGGCGAGCGATTCAGGGTCTTTGTCTGGTTACCACTGGGTTTTGTCACACCCAATTAATTTAATACAATATTCACGGTGCTTGCCATTCTGGATGGATTTCTCGGAAACATGGGGTCGTCTTTGCCTCCTTCAGGTGTCCAGAGCGCCTGCGGTCACCCACAGACTGCTTGGCCCATGCCACATTCCGCTCAATCTGCCGCTGCGCTCCTACGTGCTCCCTGCGGCCGAAGCTTCGCCTGGGAGACTCCCGTCTCCCTCCGTCCGTCCAGAGCCCCTGCGTTCCCGACTCAGCCCTGTCTGCTGTCCGGCCACCCCGACTCCTCGCACTCCAGAGTCCAGTGCTTTGTGGCAACAAAGCCCCGCGGCTTGTCTCCACCACAGGGGCGTCTGCCGCAGCGGCGCTCAGGGAGCGTACCTTCCCTTCCTCACTCTTGGAAGATGGGCCTTCCCAAGACCTGTCACCCTCATTCCCAGGAGCCCCAGCCTCCCGTCTCCACTGCCTGCTTCCAAGACTCCGTGCTGCTGACAGTGGGCACACCTGCAGACAGGCTCCTCATCTGTTCTGACAGAGGCACTTGCAGGCTGGTGGGTCTGTCCCCAGTTCCCCTGGAGATGTACTCCGTGTATTTTTTGTTGCTATTGCTTTGGGAGTGGTCAGCCACCCTCCTACCACAGTTCTATATTTAGAGTTTTTATTTTCAGGCTTAGGGGTTCAAGTGACTGCACCGTGGGTCTGCTCTGGTCTCCTATTTTCTTCACTGACCTTTTAAGATCTCTCCAAGCTGTTAGATATGCATCGAGCTCCTGGGTCTCTGCCAGCCCCTCATCTGCACCCAGTTCGGAGGAGAGAGAGGCCCTGCCAAGGCCTCCCTTCAAAGTCTACTTTATCAGATGTGAACGTACCAACAGCAGCTTTCTCTGGACGAGCCTTTGCCAAGGTTTTAATTTTCTAGCACACTTACAAGCTTTCTTCTTTTTTTTGTTGGTTAATTTTTTTAAAGTAATCTCCCCACCCAACATGGGGCTTGAACTCATGACCCCAAGATCAAGAGTCACCCATGCTCCACAGACTAAGCCAGCCAGGCCCCCCTCTGGTTCATTCTTATTACGTAAGTCACAGAGTTTCAATTTGGATTCCTGTATTTTAGCTGATCTAAACCTTAGTCTTATAAATTAAGCCATTTACATTTATTGTGATTATTGCCATAAATGTATTTTTGTGTCTCATCCATGGTTTTTGTTTTGTTTCTTTAGAGAGAGAGAACAGAGGAGAGGGCAGAAGAAGAGAAAGAGAGAGAGAATCCCAAGCAGGCTCCACACTCATCGTGGAGCCCAATGTAGGGCTTGAACCCATGACTCTGGGATCATGACCTGAGCTGAAATCACAAGTTGGACACACAACCAACAGAGCTAAATCTATGCTTTCTAATTAGCCTCTTTTCTATTTTCACCTACCTCCTACCTCACTGTCTACTTTTCTTTATGCCCCTTGCCACTCATCAATGCCCTGGAAATTACACCTTCCATTTCTACTCATTTAGTAATTTCCAGTGTGGTTTTAACGTGTATGCTTTGCTGAATCATAAAGTTAATGAGCTCTCACCCCTGCATCCACACAAAACAAGCAGCTCACAGTGGCTTCATGCCACCACTTCTGACCCCTCTGGGACTGTCTGCGTGCCCTGCCCCCAACACCACAGCTCCTCCTGCCCAGCAGTCACCAGCACCGTTCGGCACAGCGCCAGGCGCACGGGTGCCCACTACGGACTTGCCTGCGCACCACACCTGCTTGTGTCTCTCAGGTCACGTCTGAAGCTCTCGATGCCACTCGGCTGTGGGTCAGGAGCTGCCGCCCGCCACCCTGTGCTGTGTCTTCTGGCCGCTGTCACACGTGTAGGAGTCCGACCTGCTCTTCTCTCTGCTGCTTTCAGTCTTTGCCATCTCTGCCGCCTGTCTTCGCTACGTCCGGATATTTAACAGCATCTCTAGGTATGTTTATTTTTGGTTATCCTGTTCAAAACTCGGTCAGTTTCCATCTGATTCCAGAAAATCTGTTTTCCACGTGACCTTTCCCCCTGTTCTCTTGTCTTTCCTTCTGGAGCATCTACTGAACGTTTCTACCTTCTGTGTCTCCTGGCCTTTCTGACAAAGTTTTCATCTTCTCCTTTTCCTGTGCTGCAGTCAACAGCCTCTCTGGTCCCGGCTTCCGCTGCAGCCATTTGCCCTTGGCCACCTTATGGGCTCATCTCAGTGACTGTGTGTCAGCTCTTGGTTTGAGGCGTGACCGCCACATCTCCTTTAATGGTTTTAGCCGTTTCTAACACGCTCGCTAGCTGCCGTTAGAAATAGTTCTGGTTCTCACCAAAAGCGAAGACTTTGTGAAGGCCCGCTCACGGCGATCTTGTTCGACAGTGCTCTGTAAACGTCTGAGTGGGGCGTATGCTGTTTTTATAGCTACAGCAAGGACGTGAGGTATGAATTGTTTAAGTGTCTCTCGTGTGTCACTGGCTTTATCTTCCCTTCAGCCAGGGACCCTAAGTGAACTGTTAGGGTTCACTAAGGGCGCCTGGCTAGCTCAGTCGGTAGAGCATGAGACTCTTAGGGTTCAATAATTTCAGGGACCAAGTTGTGTGTTAAATGATCAATCTGGCATTTCTTACAACATACAAGTAGTTTACATTTAGACTCCAAAACATGGTAAGACGTGTTTTAAGCGGTAAACTTGGAGTAAGATAACCTCCGTCACCACTGCCGCCATAAAGAGAGGGGCAGCAAGGGCGGCATGAATCTGCTCCCTCCGGCCAAGTTTAAGGGCCCCCGCCCGACGACCATAGCTCTGAGGGGCCTACGCGGGCACCTCCGCTCCAGCCGCCCCCCCCCAGGCCTCTGAGC